>VYZT01027961.1:0-75264 GCA_013400735.1 Pomatostomus ruficeps | reverse complement strand
ACCTACCCTTTCAGTTTGAAGCCCTCTGCACTTAGTCTATCACTGCCTGTCCTTCTCAGAAGTCCCTCTCCAGCTTTCTTGTAGCTTCCTTTAGGTACCTGAAGGTTCTATAAGTCCTCTCAAAGCCTTCTCTTCTCCAGGCTGAACAGCCCCAACTCTCCCAGCCTGTCTTCATAGGAGAGGTGCTGCAGCCCTCTGATATCTTTGTGGCCCTCTCTGGACTCACTCCAGAACATTCTTCTTATGCTGGGGTCTCCCAGATCTGTACACAGCACTGCAGGTGGGGTCCCACAAGCATGGAGTAGAGGGGGAGAAGCCCCTCCCTGAGCCTGCTGCCCACAGTGCTTTGGATGCAGCCCAGGACACATTTGGCTTTCTAGGCTGCAAGTACACATGGCTGAGACCTGTTGAACTTCTTGTTCATCAGTGCCCCCAAGCCCTTCTCCTCTGAGGATGGCTGCTCTCAATCCATTCTCTGCCTACCCTGTATTTTTACTTGGGATCACCCCAACACAGGTACAGGACCTTGCACTTGGCCATGTTGAACTTCACGAGGTTCACGTGTGCCCCCCTCTCCAGCCTGCCCAGCTCCTCTGGATGGCATCCCTTCCATCCAGACTGTTGACTGAACCTCTCAGCTTGGTTTCCTTGGTGAAATTGCTGAGGCTGAACTTAATCCCGTTGTCCCATGTTGCTGACAAAGATGTTAAACAGCACCAGTCCCAATCAGAGCCCAGGAGAAAGACATCAGCACTCATTCTGAAATGTGCATTGATGCTCATATTTGATTATAGTAAGTACCCAGGGAAGCTTCTTCTGAAATTTGTTGAATAATAAGCATCATAATCTTTCAGGCTGAGTCTCAGTAGTGGCAACCTTAAGGACAATATTAACAGACTTAATGGATCCTTGCATTTGTTTCAACATATATGCTCTTCTAACCCACTTTCACTCTTGTCCAAATTAAACTCACACTCTATTTTTAAAGTTTAAGTTTTCTCTCTTGTTCACACTGGAAGTATTTTATCCTGATATCTATTCATCTTAAGCCCTCAATCAGTAATACCTGATGAAGCAGCTTCCCCTGCAAACCGTTCATGAAGCTGCAGACTGTCGGGGCAGTGCCGCTTCCTTTTGCCAGCCAATCAGTGCAATCTCTCCATATCCCTGCTTGTTCCTGGCTTAGAGACGTGGGAGTGGCAGCAAAACTCGAGTTTGCTACAAGCATAGAATAACACTATCTACAGAAGTTTTTAATAGACTGAGCCCCTGTACATCCCTGCTTTTCAATAAATGATAGACATCTTTCAAACCCCAATTTTTATCCTTAGTTATACAGCAGTACTCCAACTGATGATATGATCTACCCTTTCTTAGAGCATATTTTCTGTGCTAGAATGAAGAGTAAGTTTAAAATTGAAGATCCTTATTTTGCATAATTATATGTAAAGGCAGGAAATGTATTTCTATCATTTATTGAAGCTTTTTACGAGAATTCATCCCTGAATTCTGAAAGAAAGTACATTTTATATGTATAGAAAATACCAGCAGTAGCAGTCAAGAATAGCGATGGTAACAAGTCTAAGAGATTTTGACTCATATCATAGTCAGTGAATAAAATCTCTTTATATGAAATATCCCTGAAGACTTTTTCTGAGCAAAATTATACAACTGTTTTTCCCAGAGTGTGATGGTGTATCACACAGCTGACAAGACCCAGAAAACTGGTACACTGCTGAGGGCTCTTTTCACAACACATGCTTAGCAATGTGGATGCACACAGGCTCTAAATTCACTACATGTCTAACAAAAGGTGTTGCTTTTTTTAAAGGAAATTCATTTTCTGAGCAATCTTCCTTTAGAAGTTATAGAAGAAATCTTGAAAAGGAAATAAAAAAAGCTGCAGAAGGTGCCTCCAGAGAGTTGCTTTACCACGGGGATGAAAAAATTGAATAACATGTTTATTTTACATGCATGACCAAGATTAAATGTTAAGGGAAGCTCCCTGTCTGGCTATCTGGGAGCAACTCTGACAGTCACACTCTCACCCCCTCGAGCTAAGACTGAGGTCCCTTCACAGCCATAGCCCCCCCTCTTGCAATTTGACAAGGTTTCCCTACTGGCTCAACTCCAGGTTTCCCATAGCAGAGCCTTAGATGCCTGGATCCTTAAGATAATTTAATCCTGGCGCACAAACTGAATAACAGCTCAAGCTGGTGTCTCCAAGGAGGGACCTGAACAAAGGAACCCCTGGGGTTTTACACACTTACAGTCTAAATATGTGTGACTTTGGGCTCCTCAGCTCCTGCCACATCACTGGGTGTCCCTCTCATGGCTGGGCACAGGTCCCTGTGCCCTTTGTTGTGCCAGCCTCAGCAGTTCACGGCCTCTTCCCTCGGGCTCTGCCACCCAGAGCTCAACCAGCAGCTCCACTGCAGTTGCACATGGAGCCAGCCGCACCGAGTGTATTCTTCACCACACAGATCCTCAATGCTGCAACATCAGTGCACTCCAGCAGGATGGTTCTCCTTCTCAAACCATTGCTGTAATTCAGAACTGCAAGGAACGAAATTCTACATGAGATTATTACTGACAGTTTTCACTTCAAGGTGCAGGGTTCTACTCCAGGGTTCAACAGGGACATAACCCACTGTTGAAATGTCTGTGAAAATTATTATTCAGTAAGCTAATGAGGAATTTTATAACAAGAAGTAGATTATAGTTTTTTATCATGAGACTTTTTACAAAGATTTTCATCTGAAGTTAAAAAAAAATATTAGTTACATTCAGTTAATGTTTCAAAGAGTGAAAATCTGTGATTTCACTGACAGATGTACTTATGCTTTATTAGCTACTTAAATACAACCATGTTTGTAATCAGGTTGCTTTGACTTCTGATAAATCTTAAACTAATGATAAAATTAATGGCAGCCTACACATGTGGCTTTGCCTCTGTATGCTTGACATTCTCCTGACTTATTTCCTTGGAAATTTGTGACTTCAACCACTCAAGTCTCTGCAATGGAGTTGTCTTAAAAAGAAATAAGCAACATCACATACTCTGCTTTCTATCAAACGTCAGAAAATGAGAACTTGCTAGGAACAACCATATTAACCCAAGGCTTGCTTTTAGTAGGAGGTGTAGCAACACTGTGACTGTTTTACTTAAGTTGCATTTAGAGAGCCCTAATGCACTTTGGATGCTCGCATAATTTTTGCTGTGATATGAGTAGCCCAGGAGGCAACTGGTCAGACACATTCTGAGTTTTTCTCTTGCTTAAAAGGGGAACTGTCATAGTGTGTCACCTGAAAAATACACCTCTATGTCCTGTTTCTGACCATTATTGGCAAATGATTCTCTTTTGTGGAAGAGAAGCCTTCATTTACTCCTAGTTCCCAGTCCAACAGAGATCACTCTCACATGATCCCATGTGGTCACACCAGCAATTAGTGGAGAGAGAAACACTGTCCAGCCAGATAACTCTAGGCTACATTTTGAATGCATCATTCACACACTCAAATTCCACAGCTTTCTGACCCATCTAAACACCAAAAAGCAAGGTGTCTTATCACCAAAAAGGCTCAAAAAGTCCTCCTTGGGTAGATTTTATTATGTTTTAGTTCTGCAGTCTTCCATTGGAAAATGTTCCCATGGGTCAGTTTGAATTCATTGCACTTTTCTGCTACATCTTGTAGCAAGAGGAAGGATTACTTAGGTTCCCTGCAGCAGACTGCAGCCCTTTTCCATCTTCCCTGCATGTTCTGATATTCTGGACGAACTTACTGCTGCAGCTTTCTGCTTACAGATTCTCCCAGAAAAGCAAAGGACTTCTCTCTTTTACCTCCTTCCATCTGTAGCCATGAGGATGGAACTTAATAGGGAGGTTTCAGTCTAATTCTGGTCCTCAATGATATCATAGCTCTTTGCATAGCTCATTTGGGTGGCACCCACAGGATCCTCAGATGCTCTCAGAGAGTGCTGTGTAGCCAGGGATACTATGCTGATTCCTTCTTTTGAACATGCCTTCTGTCCTTTCCTTCATTTGTTCTTATGCATTTTCGTACCAATTCTTAGTTCTGACCCCCACACCCTTTCCAAGGGCTCTTTGTTATTATAATATTATAATATGGATTATATTATATAATAATATGGATTTCCTCCAGCTCTTTTCATATATTCTCCCATAAAGATATTTAGTAGAAGAATATCAGAACTGGGCAAACACACAGCAACACCTTCTCAGTGCTGCTCCCACCAGACGGAGTCTTGGATAGATCCTGAGCCAATATCACATTTCATCTTCTTCCATCTCAGTCACAAAAGTGAACAATACACACAATCTGCATTCAAATTCCAGGAGAAAAAAAAACCCCAAGCAAACAAGCAAACAAACACAAAAAACCTGAGCCATGTAGTGAATTTAATGTGCTTTGATGTATCATCATGTAGATACTTCTACATTTCTTTAAAACTCAACAGCACATGATAGTTCTCAATTTCTGTTCCTGACCTCATTAAAACTTGTGGGGATCTAAATCCCTTAGAAAGATGTCTGGGAAATTCTGTCTTTGAAATTACAATGTACCCCTTTTCTCCAAATTGTCTGCTGCATGACACAATTATTTGCTTTGCTTATGTACAGACCCAGCCACATCTCCAGATCTTCCATGGTAGGGTTTTTTTCCCTATGGACAGAGCCACACCAAGATAAACCGCAAAGTCATAAAGGTCGGATAGGACAATATGTCACAGCTCAGACACAGGAACAGCAATTGTCTCATTTAAGTTTAAGAACATACTCCCCTTTCCTTTATCTTCTGAAAACAAGAACAGAAAGAATTTATTCTTATTTTCCAACATGGTACTTTCAGTGAAGTATTGAGGAGTTTTGCCAGAAAGCAACATCCGGGATAATGCGGGAGAGGCTGACTGGCTTACATGACAGAAAAGTAACCCGTGACACATATATTTCAGTTCCATCCTGCAGTCTTCTGCTTTCTACATCCAGTGCAAGGACAAGAGGAGTGTGTGACTAGCAGAGAGTGGATCAGCAGCCCCTTTTGGCAGCAGTGTGCCTCAGATGTGAAATGGAACTATACACTAAATTTGCACATATGCATTTCAGTGAGCAGAGCTGTGTCTGAGTAATAGATGGCAGTATTTGGTATTAGCTCCTCACATGCATCACACAGTGAAAATCATGTTCTATTTATTTTTGGCGTAACAGACAGAGTATAAAGCCTCCTATTCAAAACATTGATCAAATTATAGCCATAAATAAAACTATGAGTTCAAAGTAAAGAGGAATTTGTCCCAGTGACGGATTTTGTCTGGGAGATAGATTTATCACATAGAATTTGATCATGCCAAATCCTTAACAGTAAAATAAGTAGTTCAGACTTATCACTCAGTATTAAAAAATAATCTGGATTTCACTATTCTTTATGTGCAAGTTTTCTTTGCCACTATGGAGCTACACATTTGAGTTAAATGTCAGCAAAAATCACTAGTACAAATATAAAATGTGTCAGTGTGAATCATATCACTAAATTTATGTAGTAATTGACACTGGCACAAACTTCATGTCGTTCTTGTATGACCCAGTCTATTTTGGGGAGTCATTTCTTCCACCCAGTTTCCTGACATGTATATATTTACTCCTCTAACTATCACCTTTAAAACTTTTGGGATTCTTTGGCCAATTTCAGCCAAAGCTAATAAGCAGAGGTTTCAAAGCTACTCTATACCTTCATATTTTATGGGAAAAGGTGGCCACTTCAGCTCAAAGACCTTACTACTGTGCTAGCAAGCAAAAGGGCAGCAATATGAGCCCTTTATTGCACAGCCAAGTATATTTTTGACCATGAGTCACAGACCCAGAGGAAATCAAATTTTTGCTGTGTTTGATGTTTGCACAATGCATCAAAACCAATAAGGATTACCTGTGTCACACGGTGGGCTTCTATAATGAAGCTCCACCATGGCGCTTCAATCTTCCAAGTCTTTATTGGTGGTTTTTATAGAATCTTCATTTATAATTCTCACATATAAAATAGTTAGATGCCTGTATTATACAACTACTTTTATTCTTTAATAAAATCTGATTATCCTGTTAAATGCCTATTCATGCATTTAGTTGAAAATGATAATATTGAATGCTTGTTTTTGAAATGCCTTTTCATTAAAGCAACCAATCCAATACAATTTGTTCTGCTGCTTACAGACTTATCTCTGTATGTGTCTTTCTCAACCAACTTTAAGTAGGGATAATGTATGGTAGGGCAGGAAAGATAAAGGTTCTGATTTTAGAGAAACACATCCAAATTTTTCTAAGGAAAGGATTCATGAAAACTGTCTTATTTTTTAAGGCAACATTATGAACTTTATGTATTGAGTTGTTTATAAAATCCATTGCTATTAGGGATCAGTTCATTGGAATCTGAGATCTCTAAAGTCAAATTAAGTGCATTTAACTGATTTTGCTAGTCCACAAGATTACAAGTTTGTGTTTGTCCTGACATACAGATGTCCAGATTTTGAGTAGAAATCATTCTTGTTTATGACCCATGCAATTTTCTTCTAAAGAGGAAATTCACCCAGAAAAAAGATCAATTAATACAGTAGTCAAAGAATGCCATAATCTAAGGAATCACTTTAATTCAACTCACAGCTTCCCATGAGTTTTCTGCCTTTTTCATGGTTGTACAACCCTAAAGGCTTTTTGGTGAGTGGTTTTAAGACTTCTGTAGTCAGCTTATTATTTGGAGATGGGATTACCACTTCATATAGTTCTATTTCCAAAAATACATATTTTCTGACATTGAAAGAATGGAAGCATTAGCAGTGATTCAATGCAGAGAAAGAACTATGAAGCATCTGACATCCGGTCTAGATCCCATGATATGATATAACGTTTGAAGTGTTTCCAGTTACATTCCAATGGGCAAAACTTTTATTGAAGGAACAGGCTGAGAGAAGAGCAGTCAATGCATGTTTTCTGCCAGTTAATACTTCAGCATTAGAGATCTGTCTCAGGAGGAAGGAGCTAAGGAGCTAAGTGAGAGGTTTAATATCTTGAGATTTTTACAGAAAATCAGTTCTGGAGCCCAAGATGGTTCATTTATGACAAAAGCACAATCCTGAATCAAAGTCCTCTGAAGGCCCTTTACTTCCCCTAGCATTTGATTAGGTTAAGGTCATATGTGCAGCACTATTTACTGCTGGGCTATTGCTCCTATCTTAAGGGAAACAGAAAGGGGGATTCGTGCAGGAGACATGGGAATTCTCACAGCCAATCAATCGGAGCCTTGTGCCTCAACATGTGAGCTCTCTTTTGTGCCCTGTGCGCAGAAGAAGTGGAGCCAGAGTTTCATCTCATGCCTGCTGCTGAACACTTGAAAGGTACACAAAGGGAGCTGGTTTTGTCAAGGACTGCTGGGAACTGAGCAGTCGCTTGAACCTAACAGGGGCTGAACAGGCAGAAACTGTTTGCCTATAACACGGGACCATCACCTGAGTCACACTCAGTAGCAGACATAAATACAATAATTTAATTTAAATCTGCATTTGCGCACAAAGCAGATACCTTTGCAGATGGGCTTGTTGCTAAATTACAAGAACTAAGGCATCATTTTCCACAGAAACAGATGCAATACTTCTGCGAGATTCCAGTCCTTTGAAATATACTCTCTATAATATAGATTGAAGGATCCCAGTCCTTTAATATATACTTTTATATATAAGAAACCTCTCTGACTTCAGTGTGTTTCTTTGTACTGAAACACACAGGCAGATAGGAATAACTGCAGAATGGGATGCCAAATTAGTAGAAGCTGGCTCTTTCACTGAAAAACAGCAGTAATCTCAAGATGCTGTTGATAAGGAGGGCTGTCATTTGCTGCATGATTATATACACATCTATTTCCATACAACTTATATATTCATTTAGATTCTTTCCATTAATGTCAGGGATTGCTTAGTAAGGCACAACCATGCCATCCTGTAGGACAAGTAACAATATTTATGACAGCAGTGAAGAGAGGAAATGGTACAAAATTAATTTACATAACTGCTTTAAAAAAGGAAAGAAGAAAAACCTAGATTAATTTGTCATCTATGTTTGCTGTGTAAGCATCATGGTCCAAACCCAGTAAGCACTACATAGTTCATGTTTCTGGGTCTCTATAATTAAATTTTTCTATTGCATTTAATTGTTCCACATATTTATTGATGGCCAATATGGATTCTCAAGTTACAATAATACCAGACTGCATCAGGAAACTACCTTAATCTTTAAAAATCCCCTAGTAATCTATTCTTATTTCCAAATGCAAGATATAATACTGAAAATTATAAAATTGAACACTTACAAAGAGTCTTGTTTTTTAAGTAAACAAAGTAAGCTTGTCTCCATTTTATCACTAAACTATAAAATAAACTACTTATTCCTCAGATTTGTTTATCTAGTGTGGGAATTGACTTTATGCAAGAAGAAGCTCTTCAGTTTGGTATTCGTGGTGAGAGAAGTCTTTTGTAATGTAGCAGCCCAATACCACTGAGACCACCCCCACTGGTGAGCTGGTACCTCACATCTCATTACAGAACAGCTGGGATTACTGCATGTAACACAGAGCAACAGTCAATGAAAACAGGAGAAACATGAAAGCACAGAGACTTAATGTTTATGTTTAGAGATCGGAAATTTACGTTTAGGGATTGGAAAGACATTTATTTGATTCTACAATCCCTATACTATGCTATAGAACTCTGTTTCTGACATGCTCTAAAAATTCTGTAAGAAGGGTTTTCTTTGAAGACTTAAGGGATGTAAATAGATTTTCAGCTTAAAAACAAAACAACAAACAAATATACTAAGAAACAAATCCATATACTAGATCCTCTTGTCTGCAACACCCCCAGCAGTTCTACAGAGCAAAAAAATCCCTATGGCATTACTGTTTCTTTACAATATATTTTGATTTTTTTTTGAAACGGCATCTTGCTGTTTTGTTTTCTATACTGCCTACCCCAAGCACTCTGTTTCCAGTGAAAGTTCTCCTTAAGGATAATGAAAGATATTTTCCCAGTTGAGCTCAGCTCCCCTTTGACCAAACTCTATTCTGCTGTTAGGTCTCTGGGGAATAATCAAGCAACATTAACTCTCTGAAATAAGATGTATAACAGCCTGCAACTGGACTTGCCTTTTTATTTTTTTTCAAGGAACAAAACCATTTTTAAACTCCTCATAAGGTGTACAAGCTAGCAATTTCTTTATTAAAAAAGCCATGACCATTGATGATTTGCTTAGGGAAACTGCATTCAGATATAAAAGAAACAAATGAAACTATAAATTATTCACCATTGTGTTTACTAGGTACATTGCGCTACATAGAGATATTAATCTGAGGGCAGAGTATGATCTCCTTTTTAACAGAAGTGCATTCAGAGTTCTATTCAGTTAGCCCTCTTCAAATCCAAACCTGCAGATATTATGACTTTGCTTTGTAGGACATCACCCTAGGGCCAAACCTCTTTCCAATCCTTAGAACTTCCCTTTTTTTTTCTTTTCAGGAATACTGCCTTTCCTTACTCAGATTTTTTCCACTTATATTTGATGGAACTCTTCACTCACTCACTCACCCTGTCCAGCTCTTAGTATCACTTCTGGAATTTCCCCTGATTTCCCAGGACTTGTTAGCACACTTCCTTATTGGCTTCAATTTTATTCCTTGCTAGGTTCATGCTTAGAGGCCACTTCACTTCCAGCACCCACTGAGCTGAAAGCCTTTGCCCTTCCATCTTTAGCAGTGAAATGGGTATTTTATTCTTTTGAAGAACATCTTCCCTATAATTTTTTCTCCAACTTCATACCAATTTCACAACACCAAGTGAAATTATTACTTTGTAATTTCATCAGCAGAACATTAAATGATGGGGAACTTTTCTCTTTTTGACAACCTTTACTTTAACCTTCAATGACTCTATTAGAAGGCAATGATCATTGCCACAGAATTTTTATCACATATATTCATATCTTATGCTGACTTCCAACTTTCCCTTTCCCCCTTAACTCAAGTTAAAGTGCTAAATATGAATTACTTTATGGCAATCTGTAACTAAATGAGGGTAAATAGACAGGTCATGTTTTAAATCAGTACCTTGGCTGTGTAAAGGAATTTCATGTAGATTTCAATCAGAGATGTTTCTGTTCAGGAGATGAGATTTTAATGGAAATGTTCTATATAGAATTTCATTAGATTTTTTTGAAATTATCCAATATGATTGATTAGAACTTAATATTGGTACGAGCAACCTGGGCAAACATGGGACGTATGCATGCTATTACAGAGTTTAGAGTGAAAGTGTCCTTATTTAGAGATGTTTGGAAGGTGATGCATATTTATGGCTTTTGGTAGAAGGCAAACTGGACAACAAGTTTGACTTTTCCTGATTTTACTAAAGTCTGCAACAGTTGTACCAACAGTCTTTGAATCATGAGGAGGATGAATAATTTTAACTTAATTTCAAACTTGGATTTGTGATTTAAGAGAATAGAACAATATAATATAAGAAGAGATAATTCAAGTGAGACAGAGAGGGAGATGATAATCAGAATATGAACAAACTTATGCAAGCTTTTCAAAATGCCAAAGGAAAAAATCAATTATTTTAATTTTCAAAACCAATGCCTCTTCACTTTGGAGGTTACTCCAGATGTGAAACTGCTGCCAAGGAATTTTTTTTTTCCCAAAAGCAAAAATAAAATAATAAGTGAAATGACAATGTTTTGTATTTCCAGATATTCTAATTAGATATATTCCCTTCTATATCGTAACCACATATGACATTAAATATTTCAGCATAGATTTAATGTCACTGGTAATTCCTGGATTTTCAGTTCTCTGTTGTGCCATCATTCATGAAGTAGAGGATGTGTTTAACACCTCTCTTTTCTGCCATCAACTTCGGGAACTCGCCTGGTACTTTCATCTCCTCTCTACACTCTCTGCCTTTGTCTCCATGGTTCTGGGGAAGGAAGCCCTGGTCTCACATATACCTGGGACACCATGTGGGAGGAGGAGATATCACTTCTCTCAGCCTTTGGTCCCAATGAAAGTTTTATTCTCCCTTGCAGAGCTCCTTACAGGGAACTGGACGAAAGAAATTTTGCATTTCAGAAGGAAAGTCTTCCCTTCCGTTTTGGAAGGAATCATAGACTCATGGAAAGTTCAGGATGGGAACCCTCCTGTAGTGGGCAGAGAAAGTGGAAGGAAGGAAAGATGAACTGATCTAAAACTTACACTTCTGTCGTGGTTTGATCTTGGTTAAGTGTTAGGTACTTATGGTAGTTCACTTGTTCCCTCCCCTGCCACAGCTGGGCAGAGGAGGGAAGGAGAGGGGGGAAAAGAGCTTAGGGAATTAACTCAAAGGTCTATGAGTTGAAATAAGGATCTGGGAGAAAATGTTCTAAGGATAAATTAGGTTTAACTTAAGTTGTAAAGTGAAATTTATTATTATTAGAGTTAGAAGGAGGATATAAGAAATAAATTAAACTTTTAAAAGACACTGTTCTTTTCACTCCCCACCCCTCTTTTTTTTTCACTGTGTAAGGGGGGAGGGTGTGGGGTTTTAGGCTAGTCTATTTTTAAGATCTTCTTCTCTTGTTTAGGGAGAGGAGTCTTTTCCTTCTGCATTTGCCGTGGGGTCCCTCCCACAAGAGACAGTTCTCTGTGAACTTCTATGGTGTGGGTTTTACTCGTCCACGGGGTGCAGTCTTCTAATGATAAACTGCTCCAGCATGGAAGTAGGGGGCTCCTCTCTCTATAACTGGGTCTCTTACCTGGACTACAGTTTCTTCCAACATCCACCAGCAAGGTCACTTCTTCTACAAACTGCGGGACTTTTATCTCAGTCTCTGTCTCTCACTGGGTTGCACTTGCTACGGCTTCTTCTGGCATCTACGGCTACTGCGGTTTGTTTTGGTATCTGTGGCTGCTGTGGTTTCTGGCATCTCTCCATTCCAACGCTGGCACCTCACCCACGGACTGCGGGTGACTCTGCATCCCTCATGGACCCCATGAACTGAAGGAGGGACACCCCGCCTCACCATAGGCTCACTACAGCCTGCAGAGGAATCACAGCTCTAGAGCCTGGGGCATCTCCTCCCCCTCTTTCTCTACTGACTTTGGTGTCTCCATGTTGCTTTCCCTCACATGTTCTCACATCTTCTTTCTTCTCTAACTAAAGGCAGTTGCGTGTACACTTTGTTTTGATTTTTCCTTAAATATGTCGTCACAGAGGCGTATCCAACCTTTCTAATTGGCCCAAACATGGCCAGTGGCATGTCCATCATCTTCAGAGCTATCAGAGATTGGCTCTGGTGGAAATGGTGAAGAATTCCAGAAACTTCTCACAGGAGCCATCTTTATGACCCCCTCCCCACTACTAAAACCACAACTTCCAACGGAAAGACATTATAAAAACTACAGGTTTCTCACCGTTGTGGTATAAATATAGAAATACTATTGGTTACAGTTAGACCAAATATGTAATTCAATCATCAAGTTCATTAAGACGCATTTGATAACACTAAGATACATTCCACTCTCAGGAACAGCTGATGTAGCAGCTCCAATTTAACCAAGGTTGCCACTTGTTCATGGAGATAGTGGAAAGAGGGCTCCATCTGGTCAGTAACATTTACCCTTGCAAAACAAAATGCAAAGTATTCTGCTTTAGAAGTTATTCTGCACAGCAAAGAGGATGTTATTTTGTAGTTGTTTACTAATGCTCTAATTGAAGAGAAAATAGAAAATTTCATAGAGAGTGTTTACATGTAGGTACTAACAGCTAGAACTGTTAGGTTAAGATTTGCAAACCTTGGCTAATTCACCCATCAGTACCTAGAGAAAGTCCTGAGTCTTTAAATGATACAATATTTATGGTGTCACTGCATGCAGTCTTTCTGTAGTAAAGAAAATCTGATTGCAACTAAACCTACTGTCAGCCCGAGGTCCACAATTTTTACTCAAAAGAATTATTTAAGCCCACAGGATGGATTAGTGTTTGTTTCTTGCTTTGTTTTGTTTTATTTGTTTTTTTCTTTTTTCTTTAATTTTAGAAAAATCCTCATAATTTACTGGCTTGAAAAGCAGGTGTAAAATAAAAGAAAAATTAATGGTTCTTTAGTTTACTCTAAATGTTAAAGGTTTTTGACAAATTTTAAAAAGCTTTTATTCTATAATGAGTAACTGCAAATAGAGTATCCCTTAGCTCTGTGTTTTATTCATACTGTAAATTTTAAAGGAAATGCTCAATTTTAAAAGTTAAATAAATATTGCTTGAATTTCTGCTAGGCAGCAGCCACCCTCTGTGATTAGGATTCTATTCACTGTTGTCTTCCTTCAGGTATTGTAATTATAGCTTGCAAACTGAGAGCACAAGATAATCATTATCTGCACATGTTTACATGTTAAAGAAAATGCTGAAATATATTTTACTGCTCCACACTGAAGGTGTGAATGTTCTCACACATTTGCTATCCCAGTGTATTATAGCGATACTTGGTGTGGCTGCGCATCCTCCCATTCAAACGTATTCTTGTGCAATTTCTTGGAAAATCAGATGATGCTCCTAAATATGCAGGTAAGAAAAAGCCATGCTAGGCATTGCTATAACTTTTTCTATATGCGGTTCTGTTTGGCTTTGAAACAGAGGCAAATCTTTACAATTCTAGCTGAATATTTCTAATCTTTGGGGGAAGAAACAAAAGAAAGGAAAGTGTTTTGTTTTGTTTACCAGTGCACTTGCAAAATATGTGTGAGCAGGGCACTCTCTTCCAAAAGTGGCTACTAAGTCTCATATTTGTTGAATACCTGCTCTGTGAAAAATCCAGTCAGGAACAGAGAGAAAACCAGGTGATTCTTTCTTTCTCACCCCTGCCCCCTCAAAAAGCTAGCAAACCTTTATCCTCCAAAACTGAACATCTGTGCAAGAAGTAGCAGTCAGTAGTGTCAAAATACATTTAGACCTCTGATTTTAATGGCATAAAGTGACAATTCCAGTGGCTACTCATCCATCACTGTTCCCCCCACTCAGTGAGCCGCCAGCACACTTTCTCAGTGCAGAACCATCTATTTTCTGGAGGGATGTGTTTATGTGTGTGGTGATTTCTTTTTCAGAGGCAAATGAACACATCTTCTTAAATCAACCCCAGAGATGATTTGCTCTCTGGTTCTGTTGATCTCACCTCTACACTTACGCAAGGGCTGCATCCCACAATGAGCTGAGACATTAGGGGCAAATTCACCTCAAGATTTGCTGTTCTCAGAAGTGAAGATTGAGTAGATCCAAGGTAAGTAAAACTTCATTGTAGTGCTTGGCTGATATAGCTGGAAACTGGCAAATTTTTAACACCTCTGAGGCTGTTACAAATGTGCAGCCAGTGGGGCTGCTGCTAATTTTGTGAACCTTTTGTGAAGACTTTTATGAATAGCTTTTGGAAATGAAGGTACTTACAGTATTAGAACTGCAGATTTAATGGTTTGGGGAATACTTCTAACTAATGTTCCCACTGGAAAATTGTCTATTCATTTCTTCTCTAAGATGTCTAAGATGTAACTGGTCTTTTTTTCTGAGTATGGAGGTTGTGTGTTGAAACCTGCTATTCAACGATCCCAGCTGCATGCATGTTATTATCCCAGCACTGATTACAAGATTCCATTGACCACAAGCTGCCTGTTTGCCTGTCTAGATGTTGTGATTAGTGTACAATCAATCTTTAATCCAATCAGAAATCTCTCTGCCTGCAGCTGATAAAGGTCTCAACAGGGCACTGATGAGGCTGCAGCCCTGGTATCTCTAAGGGGACACCTGCAGCACAGGAGGTGCAGGAGCTAAGCAGGCTGATCCAAGAGAAAGGAATTAAGGTGGCTTGCAAAAAATCTGATAAACAGCATTCAAACAGGCAGCTTAAGTGTGGGGCTCATCAGCCTCACAGACCTTGGAGTGCTACTGTTCTAAATCCTAACACATGAGGAAGATCACCTTTTAGCTCAGGAAGACCATTCAAGACAGAAGATTTAGTTTCTGGTCATTAAAAGAAGAAGCCAACAAATAATCTATCTCATTGTATGATTTTCTTCAGTGCATGAATTCCTCTGTTCTACTTCAGCTTTGTGCTTCATTGTCTGCTTTTCTTCACAGGAGTCTAGAATAGAATATAGCTGTGACTTTCCAAATCGGAGTGCAAAGAAATAATTGCCTGTTCTTTGCTTCTTCTTTTTTAATTCCTTGACCCAACTTTAATTTCTTTTCTTTCTTTATCTCAGTATTCTTTCCTAATTCTGCAGATGGGATACTTATAATTACAGATCATATTAAATCTGTTAAAAAATAGCACAATATTATGTGTTAAACCTGCGTGCTTTATATTAATCCTTGTTGATCTGCTTCAGGGCAAACAGTTTCTCATAATTTCCTTTCTATGGTATGACCTGTTCTTATTACATTAACATTCAAAATTAGGGAGAATGACAACTTACTGTCTTATTGAAAGCTAAAGGACTCCCAAAGTACCTCTTTTGTAACCATAAAAACACCTCTTAACTGCTTAAATGGAAACCATTGTTTTTATTTGTTGTATAATTATTTTAAGCACAGTTCTATGAATTATCTTCATTTCTAGAAATGCAGATTATTTCCACTAACCTCATGGATTTGTTATTCTTTGTAATTCCTGGGTGAGCTATGTTCCTACTTTCAAGCTTTCCAGGGCATCTGACACCCATCTGAGATACCTGCAGCAAAGCTTACATATATCTACATTCACAATAAGCCTAAGATCAAAAGAAATATAATTATTCTGTCTGTGAAGTCTTTTTTTCCTATATGACCATTTCAGATTTAATAATTTCTCTGATTTCAAAGTCTCTAATCAGTAAACAATGAACAGCATCAGAGTGAAATAATCTAATTGTCACAGCTCTGACTTTCAAAAAAAAATCTTTCAAGACTGCTTTAAACTTGACAATTTTGGCAAAACCTATTGTTACAATGTTAAATGGCCACAGTGCATGCAAAAAGAACAACAATTGAGTACATAGAGGTATTTGAAACATGCACTTCAAAGTCGGCGTGGTCTACTGTAAACAGTCATACCATGCTCAGAGCACAGTCTAAGACTCATTGTGAACTAAACCAGATTATACCCAATGATTGTGCCTTTAAAGATATATGGAAAATATCTGTTCTTCATAGAATATGACCTTCATAACTCAATTTTTGGGTCATTCCCTCACTTGTGGGATATTTTCAATATCATAATTGTAAAAAGAGAAAGAAAGGAAGGAAAAATGTTCAGTTATTCATTTTGCAGGGTCTTTTTATTAAAAGCAGAAATAACATTAGATGAAAATCATTTCACTGATAATTTTAATGAAATATGAAGTGCTTTGAATATATTTTATTGCAGGCAATATAGGAAAAAGGCATTGGCTGCTTAATGTGTCATTTAATGAATGGATTCCACATTGCTTCACTTTGCTACATTTGGAAGTGAAGGCCATGCAAAGATGATAGCAAGTGCTCTCAAAAGAGGGCTTCTTCCCACACTTTTAAATTACACTTCACCTAATGGAAAGTGCAAAGAATAATGCAGCAGAAATGAAGCTGAACCAAAACATTGGAGCTACATACCTTAACAAATCTCACTGAATTTCATCCTGTGGGTGCATCTCTAATATGGAAAAAACCCTGATGTTGATAATGTCCTAGCATGCTGAAGGTCAGGCTGTTATAAGGAGGATCCCTAAGAAACAGAAATCTGAGCTAATTTGCAATAAGCTAAGCAGTTGCTTAGTTAGCCCAGCTGAAGGTGAGGAAGAGGGGTGGGAGCTCTGCCCACAGGGATGCAAAGGTCATTGCAGAGGAGGCTGGTAGGTGTCTTTTGTTTATGCCTTCTCCAGCTCAGAGAAAACCAAATGCAATTGCCAGTACTGCAGAAATACACCCTAATCTGCTCGACTTTTCTTTTTTAACAGAGGCATGGGTCTGACTCAGCAAGTTTCCAGTTATTAACCCTGGTAGCTGCTACCAGAGAAACCCTTTGGCTTTCTCTGGTAGCAGCTACCAGCTGTCACCTCAGGCTTTGTTCCAGTAAGATGCAGATCCATTAGTTGTGTCTAAAATGAACAAAGCATAAATGATAGCCGTGCACTGGCCTTGAGGCTGGCTGGCACTGGGTGGCTGGATCTGCAGCGCCTGTCCCTGTGTCCATCCTTTCCGAGCCCATTGTCCTGTGTTCATGCAGTCCTCCCTACTGCCTAGGGGTGGGCAGCCAAGCTCCAGCTCAGAAATGCTAACATGTAAGCAGTAAATGGTCTGGGACCCAGAGCTCAGGCTTATTAGCTGGTACTTTTATTCAGCAGTGCAGGCATACCTACACTGAAAGCAGCCTTCCACAGCCGCAAGCCCTGGCTTTTAAACTGGCAAAGAAAAATTGTAGGAGTCCATCAGAAAGCCATGCAGTAGGAAATTTTATCATGTCATTGCAAGTAGGCATCTTGCTTCCTGGGCATAAATACCCCATTAGGTTAGAGATTAGACTTTATATGAAAAAAAACCCAACATGTAAAGAAGGTCTGAAGCTGGCATTACAAATGAAGGCTATTCTTCATGCACTGGAGAAACTTCTATATCAAGTATGAGGAGGATTCCACATGTATTTTTTGGTCATTTTGGAAAAAGCCCCGCAGCAGAGAGGAGGTATATCTGCTCTGTTGCACAGGACAGCATGAAATGGATGAATGTCAGGAAATTCAGAATAGAAGAAAAGATGTCTCTTGCCTGTGAATGTAAGAAGCAGAGACAGAGAGCAAACTTTCACCTTGTGCTGTTTTCCACATTTACCTTTCTGATGTCCAAGCTCCGTTGCCAAGTTACTGCCTCCACATTAAAATCAATGAATGATGCAAATAAAAAAGTCTGTATGTAACAGACACTGCTTGTTAATAGGAAGAACACCTTTCTTTCAAGGCATGGTAATGAGAAGGAAAAAACCCCATGTAGTAATATAATCAACCTTTTAAAATTGTTTTAAAATAGCTTTTTCTCAACACAAGACCTGCAAGTTTAACACCATATGGTCTTAGAACCTAAGTCAGTTACATGGAAGTGCCAAGTACTGTTAGAGATCACATTTTCATACAGATCCATAAACAAGCAGCTGCATAATTTCTCAAATGATTATCACTCTTGCACACCTGGTGTGTGTTATATATAAAAAATTAACAAACAAAAGTGAGAATTTTACGATACTGCCGTGCTGTCATGGCAAATTGCACCATCAAAATCCAATTGCATAACCCAGCCTAAGGCATCAGTATGACAAGAGAACTGCAGTATATAACTGTAGAGACAGGGCTCCATTAAATAAGATGTGAAACAGGCCAGTGTGGAGCCTGGAAAACCCAGGAGGTGCTGAAGGCAGTGTAATAGGGCCCCATCGTCAACAGAATCAAAAGCTGCTGATAAATCAAGACAATGAAAGAAGGAGATTCTCAGTTAGCTTGAAGCAACAGATCCTCATTACAAACTCTCTCAAGAGCAGTTCCAGCACAGTAGCAATATCTGAAACAAGACTGAAATTTATTAAAAGGATTTTTGTGCATTAAAGCCAGCCTGTAATGTCAGAACAGTGCTTTTGAATGCGAGAAAATTGAGGGGCAAATAAGATAAGCTGAGAAATTGCCAGTAATTACACTTTATAATCTAGGGCAATTAAGAAAAAATATTGTTTTGACAGTGTTTCACTCCTCAAAAATGTTTTCTTCTGACTATCCAGTTTCTGTTTGGTCTGAGCTTCTAAACAAGAATTGACATATAGGAAGAAATAAACACCATCTCCAAAACACCCAAAATATTCAGGAGCAGTGTGACATAAAAAGACTTATCAGATGGTATTAACTACATCTGGTCTCTTGATATCAAAGTTCCCTCAACATCTACCTGTTTTGTCTGGGACCTACAAGCTTGCACCCAGGCTATGGGCTCAGGATGCCTCTGTTCCTCATTAGGATGCAGATAGGAAATGTGAAGGGATGTCCGTATTTTCAGGTTCAGTCTGTCACACAGTATCAGGGTCAGACCTCATCATAACTGCTGTAGAGAAGGCAGCTGGAAGACAAAAGTACAGCCCTACTAGGTAAGGGTCTTCACCAAAACAGAGGAGATATGCAGGACTCCAAAACTGAGGTACACAATCTATTTAATGGACAGAGGTTTTTACCAAAGAGATACTAGTGCTGGAAACAAAAAATCAAGCCTATAACTGCCTCAGAACTACCTTATCTGCTGGGATGTAGATTTCCTTTCTCCTAAAGGGCCCTTCCTGAATTTTCCACAGCACCTTTGCTTCAATAGGATAGGTCAGAATTAACAGTAGAGGCAGTTTTGATTTGAAAGTCTGCAGGGTGCAGATCGCAGCCCTCCATCTACCATGGTTAGATAAAAAAAAATCACAAAAATACCCTGCTGAGTTCTCATCCCAAGAAGTTAATTGTCTTCAACTGAAAAATGAAATCTGAAACCTAAGTAGAACAATACAATGGAAAGAAAGCAAGTGGAACTAGAAGACCCAAAAATCACACTTTATTCCACCCTCCAACCTTCTCATGAATACCTTTCCAATCTGGAAATCTCTGAAGATGACAAAGTTACTTCTGGAGCACTAGAACTTAAATTCCAAACCATTTAGGGCTTCACAAAAGTATGACATGAAAAAAGTCTCATAAATCTGTACCATAAAATACAAAGTGTTGCTAGTGTGAGATCTGACATGACAGGTATATTCATAACTACACATAATAATAAGAATACATAATACACATAATAAGAACAAAACATGCTTACAGTTTCCTGTATTAGAACAAGTTTTAATTTCTGCAACAAATTTTTTAGCTTATCAAATTTTTAAATGGACATTGTAAGAAGTTTGAACTCTTAAACACAGGTCACCTCTCTAAAGCTTAGCCTAACTTTTTACATAGGAATTTATAGCAATTTAATATAAAAATTAAAGCTAAGTCTTTACAATGAATCCGATGGAAACATATGGTAAGAATGACTTAGAAAGCCACATGACAGGGAAATACAAAGTAATAGACTAAATTCAAATGCTCTGCTATCCTGAGTTACTACCTGATAATGTTCATATGGAGCTCCATTGTGCCTGCACTGTTAAAGTTTGGAGCTAAATCTCACAACAGACTTCACACAAGCTGGTAAACATCCTCACCCTCACTGTATAGAAATAGGAGGCTGGTGATAATAATTTGCTTTCTTTGAGAGTGGATTTTAATGTGAAGGATTAGCCTCAAGCTCCCACAGTTATGCATTTCCAAGGATTTGTGAGTTTGTCACAAGCACTATGTGGTAAATAGAAACTAAAGGTAACTCAGAAATTATACCATAGACCTTCTTTTGAACATATCTCTCACTCTAAGCTTAAAATGGTTCAGAATTTAGCAAGCAGGAAATAAAATCCTGTTTCAATTGTACTTAAGTTAGAGCTATTGCCAAAAGGCTTAGTTCAAAATATCTAGGTACCATGTATGATTTTATGGGTTGGGATACACTCAAGTTTTAAATATATCTGAAGAAATGTTACCATACTTTTATTTGATGTCACACCAACACAGAAAGATATTTACTCCAGCATATATTGTATATTCTAAAATCATGTCCAGTATTCAGCTGTTCTGTTGATTGGCTTTGTCAGCCCTAATGAAGTTATTTTACCTGCTGCAGCAGCCTAAAATTCTCCTCTTCATGCCTGCCTAGTCTTAGCAAACAACCCCCCAACATTCTTATTATCACAACAACCTCTAGGATTCCAAACCATGCAAAGTATATATATTTCTTTGAAAGTGGAGTAGTAAATTATCCGCAATAAGCCAGATCTGGCAACCTTCACCCAGTTTTTACTCATTGGCCATAGGAATTTGAGAAAATATTTTCTTAATTAGAAGCCTTGTAAAAACTTGTTGAGCACATTGAAAAAGATAATGTTCAGAAGAGCTGACTAACAGCAGTTCTATGCTGTTAACAGAAGATGCACGCAATGCACCTTTCTGTTCCTCTCATCGCACAGAAACAAGCAGCTGCAGTTTATTGTGAGCTAATCTGCATGTGTAGGTTGTGGTAGATAAAGGGATACCCTTACAAAGGCTCTGCTGATTCGAGGGCACTGTAGAGCACCACTGCTCTCTCCTCTGTCCTCAGATGTTCTCCTCTGCTGGGGACTGCATGCACTAAGTCATTTTTCTGGATACAAGCAAGAAATCATCTTTTATCTATGCATCACTTAACCAAGGCAAACAGAAATACACTGGAAACTAGGGCATGTGACCAGAAGCTTGTTTCTTAAACAGTAACAAAAAGGGGACAAGAACCAAGCCCACTTTCCTTTGTGCCTAAAAACAAATTAAAGTGGCATGACCCTATGCTCTGGAATGTCAGCCATGAAAAGTTGGCAACATTTTTTTAAGTAATAATGTTAGAACCGGTTGTGACATCTTCATTGCTTCTAGGATGACAGAAATTCTGTTGCTTTCCTGAATTGCCAGTCATATAACTATTTAGAAACTCTCCAGGGAGGTCAGCGTTAAAACAGGCTGGAAGGGGCCAAAGTAGCACATTCTTGAATTGAAAAATCTGTTCAAACTAGTGACTGCATAAAATAGGTATTTTCAATGGGTAAAAGCAATCATTCTTAGCAATGGTGTATTAATAATGTTACTCAGGTGGTCAGCTGAGAGCACGTTCAGTAGGGAGAGGACATGAGACCAGTCTCCCTCATTCCTGGGCAGTCATTGGGAAAAGGGTTTTAAGTGCAATACTCAACAACTGGGTTTCAGCTGTTTGTTAACCGATAGGGATCCCGTGAAACTCAAAGGTTTGTTATTCAGTGGAAACAGATAATTCTTAGGAACACTTGGAACATCCTAGAAACACATGGAAAAATATATACCATTCACGAGGACTCAGAGTTTCTCTAAGAGAAACAGCCTTGGAGATAGATGTAAACACCATCATAAGGACAGTAATCTAGTTTGAGTTTCTCAGACCACTTATCTTGATAATATGCCAATATTCACATAGAAATAAAATTTTTTTGTTCCGTGTTTTAAGTATCACTGCAAGAGACCATTCATTTGAAAATTATGTCAGTATTTTTTTAAGGTGAAACCTTGGAAAATACAATGACAACATCTTTTATTACATCGTTGTTGTATTTGAATAGCAGCTTTTTATATTTCAAAGTTAATTGAAGATGATTTGTCTCAGAATCCAACCTGTTTTGTTATTTTGCCATCTTTATTTTAAAGTGATAGTGGTGTTAAATACACAGTATTCTGAGGCAAAGAGATGCATTTACCACAGCCCATCTCTGTATAAGCCAGTGGAGGTCTTTGTGTAACACTAGAATTTTCTCTTTAATTTTGGTGGATCAAGATCAAGACCAAATATTTTTACGAGACACTATCCAGGCAGAAGAGTCTCTCAAGGTACTAACAGCACGATGTGTGCATTTCCTTTCTCTCCTATAGAATTTGAGAGCAAACTTCAGCATAGAATTGTTCTGAAGAGCAGTAGCTGATGCCTTCCAAAGGCTGGAACAGGTAAAAATGCTATCATATGGTAGAGCTGCATTGCTGTAGTTATCTGTGACACCGGAAAAAGCAGTCATATATCTAATCAGATTTTCTGTACTACTCCAGTATAATTTTCTATGCTTAGACAGACGTATCAGAACAAAAGAGACAGGCAGCAACTGTAAAATAAAATTCAGTATCTTCTCATACTAGTGCCGGACTGACTGCTACACACTGACTTATCAGAGGAACCAGAGAAAGATGTGTCACATATGTACATCCCATTCTGAGCAGCAGACAGTTAGTTGTGATAAGTAAACAGAAATGAAACATCACCAGAAAGAGCTGAGGTAAACCTTGCACTGAAATTAATAGGATCATGCAGTGTTTGTTACATGCTAAACTTGGGAAGGCCAGCTGTGAGATTCTGAGAATGTCATAAACATCAGTGAGCCCAAGCTGAATGAGGGTGGTGCTCCATCCATAAAGCCCTATTTGAAGGACTCTCTTGGTGTGACTTTGTCATAGTCCTCTGTGCTGGAGGCTCAGGGAAGGTTTTACTACCCCCTGCTACAGCCAAGAGATGTGCAACCAGGAGCAGCTTCATCATAACTTCTTAGCAGAAGGGATTACATGCAGCTTGCTCTTTGTTAAAAATAAAAGGCTTGGTTAAGCTGGAGACCAAGAACAGCAAAGAAAAGGACTGGGAAGGGGAGTGGGGAGGAGAAGCCTGGAATTCAGGCAGAAATGCAAGGAGTGGCAGAAGGAAGGGGGAAGAGAGGGGGAGGAAAGGGCACTTGCATGGGAGGGGGAGGCTGGGAGGAGATCAAGTCAGGGCAAGACTTGCAGGAGCAGGAGCAGGAGCAGGGTGCAGGTAAGTGTGAGCTAAAGATGGCTCTCACAGGGCTGTGAGCAGTGTAACAGCAAGGGGGAAGTATGGACTGTGGACTAGATGGCTGGGTGTGTTAGCAGAGAGAGCAGCAGCAAATGGGAGAGGGGAGGTAAAACAGTGGTGTGAAGATGAGAAAGGTTTGGGATGAGAGCAGATAGAAATTTCTATGTTGAGGGGGATGAGATCAATGTTATGGGACTGGAAGACATAGAAGTCATGTCAAAATCGTCAGAAAAAGGTGAGGATTAGAAAGAATGAAGTGCAAGAAATTGCAGTGTGTGATGTTCCCAGGCCTACAGGAGCTACAAAATGTGTCATATTCCCACAAAAACAAGTGTGTCTGATTTTTCTTCACCCAGACAGCTCCAATCTGCTCATCTTGCACACACGACTCACTTCAAACTCACAGTATCTCCAGAAGTGCAGATGGTCTTGGAAGTAATTGAGGATCCCTACAGAGGGAATGCTAATGGAAAAATTCCCCACTTTTATCCTTTATCTTGAACCATGCAAAGCATTCTTTACCACCTAATCCTGCATTCAATCTGTTACTTACAGTAATATTGCAATAAAAAACATATATGACTGGAGATCATCTGACTGTCAGGTTGTATTTAACATGTTTAATGAAAATTTAATGTTCCTGCAATTGATTTTTCTCTGAGTGGCACTGAATTACTTATGAATAACCTCATCTCTACTTAAACAAAATAGGGTACTCTAATAAGGTACAGCTAAATGAAGATCAAAATGATCTATAATGCAGCATATACTTGGCAACACTGAATCAAGATTGTTCATATTTTGGGGACAAACAAGTTCTAGAAGAGATGGGTAAGAGAGAAGAGAGAAGGAAGATGAAAGGGGCTGCCATCCTTGAAAGTGGAAAAGGCAAGTGGATGGGTTTGAAATGAAAGCCTTGGTAAGTGCTGATGCTAGAGCTGGGGACTGCTTTCCCTTGTGCTTCCTCTTCCCTTCTCCCACTTGCATTTTCTCTTCTACAGCATCCTTGTTCTTTCTCTTATTTTTTTTTTCTTGAATAATCACAGAATGAATGAAAGAGTCAAAACATTGGATCTGCTCCTTTGGAAAGAGAGGATGTACCTGTTGCCATGCCTTCCATTCATTAATTGATCTTGGCATGACTTTGCAGTAGAATGGACCTACTTCACAGGGTAGAAAGGGGATCCACCAAATGTGTATCAAAGGATGGGGTATCCTGGCTTGCACTGATAAATATCTTGTGTTCTCAGCCCTCGCAGGCAAAAGGGGAAAAAGTCCCCACTCTTCCTAAGGGCTTTAATTTTCATGGTGACATGGATTCTACATCCTCAAGGGGTTTGATGGCACTAAGGACAGTTTGGTATTGATTCCACTAAAGTTGCTTCCTAGGCATGATTTCTATTAGAAAGATGGCTTAATCTAAGGATATATACTAATGGAGAAACAAATTGCTCTTTGAGTCTTCCCCAAGGCTGTTGACTCCCACCTCTGGGAGCTGCTGCTACATCCCTGCTGTACTGCACGCCCTTGGGAGGATCACTCTACACCAGTATTAAAGTAGTCGTATTGGATCATACCAGAGAGATGCCAATTGGTTAAAGGACTAAAGTGAAGGTTTAATTTAAGGCAGGTTATTAGGAAACACCAATCTGAATGCTAAAGATGAAGATGGAACAAAAAGTAGAAATAGTGCTTTTATATTAAAAACTAAGACAAAGTTAAGTCAATCAGACAATAAGCATCATTACAGCAGAAGTTAATATGCACATAGAGTGCTTCGAGAGAGCTGTTTACATTTTTCATAATGAGTTAGTTTCAGAAGATGAAGCAGGACTTTCACGGCTGGATTAATTAGGGTTCACTTTACACAGGAATGCAAAAGCCAGCAGTTGGTGTAATACACCCAGAGAACTGGCAATCACTGAACAAATTCCTCCCCTGTGACAGCCCATTCCCCGTTAGTGTTGCTGATCACTCATGATGCACAAAGTAGCACAACTGTGCCAGCCACTTCAGAAGTGGCTCAAACAACTCAGGTTTCAGTCAAGTACTCACTTGTGTATCAACTAATGAAAAAAGGGAAGAGTGTTGAAGAATCAAAAAAAAAAAATTAAACGAAAAAATTTATTACAAAGGTTGTCTTTCCCCTGTGGAGCAGAACAGAATTGCATCATATTTTTCAGAACCATCAACCTTAAATTCTGATATGTGAAGGTAAAACTCTGATCTGTGATTTCTGCACCACTGAATATCAATACATTGTATATTGACTAATTAAACTTCCTCACACTTGTCCTTCTGACAAGCTTATTAAACAATAATTTCCTGAAGAGCGATGCTTTAGTGATTATCAGAGATAAAATCAGCTCTTTAAAGTATTATTCTAACAGTAGATTACAGAAACAGAAAACAAGGAGATAGGGATTTCATTGAAGAAGAAAATGTCAAAGTGTTTTCCAGGACAGCTATGCTGACATTTTAATATATCAATATGCATTTTATAATACAAAAATTTTTCAAAACATAACAATTTAACATAAAAATTATAATTATAGAATTGATTAAAATGTTTCCTACTATCTCAGATAACATGTAGGATGGAATGCAAAATAAGGAAAAAGAATGAAAGATCAGTGTTTTTTTGAAATGTATCTATGAAAAGGCATTTATTATAAAATAATGTTATGAAAAAGCTGACAGAAAATCTTTACTGCAAATTCAATGTATCTGTGGTACCATGTCTGTGGCATCATTATTTGCACATCAGTTCAGAATGTTATCTCCAAGAAACAAAACTTCTATATTAGTTTAACACAACAAATACATTTGTATAGTCAATTGGGGTCACAGTGGTTTCTCACTGGAGAGTGGCAACTGCAACCCAGGGAACATCTCCAACATAAAGGCACTGTACATTGAGTTCAGCTATTTGAACTGATCCTCTGTGGTTTGAATAACAGGTTAGAAACAAGAACTTTATTGAGACAGTATTATTCCAGTGTTTAGGCCAGAACAGCCATTGTTGTCAAAATCAGAAAAAAAACTACTACTCACGATTTCAGGTAATAATTTTGAATGGAAAAACTCTATTGAAGAAGTGTGAATTTTTATGCCAAATTAAAACACTGCACTATTTCTAATACTAACCCAGAGTCTGTAAAGGCAGTTTTGATTTTCTCTTCTGCAAAAACTTTTTTATCATCACAGGGACAAGTAAAGTTTGTCCCTGATGAACATCTTTCAGTCCTCAGCTGTGAAACAGAATAGTGCTATGTATCAGTCCTCTGAAACACAAACATTTAATAGTGTAAGGAATTAAACAGAACAAGAAAGGAATGATGACAGGTTGCCCACATCAACAGCTTAGTAGGTTTTACTTGTTCTATCTAGAGCCTAATTATTATTATTTTAACCAAATGAAATAAAATTCATACCATGTGAAGTTTTCATCAGATAAAGATCAGGATCAGAATTTTAATGCTCCAATGAAAGATGAGGAACTTTAAAGCTTGTTCACTGAGTCATAAATCTAGAAATTTAGTAAATTTTGGCTATTCAAAAGTCATGAAATCACAGAGTGAGCTGAGTTGGAAGGGACCCACAAGGATCATCAAGTCCAGCTCCTGGGCCTGCTCAGGACCATCCCCGAGAGTCACACCCTGTGCCTGAGAGCATTGTCCAAACACTTCTGGAACACTGTCAAACTGAGGTGTGACCACATCCCTTCCCACTCCTCATATGGCTTTACCTCAAGGCCCTTCACCATCTTTGTTGTCCTTTTTTGGATGCTCTCTCATAGTTTAATGTCTTTCTTTTATTGTGCTGCCCAGAACTGTCCCCAGCACTTGAGGTGAGGCTGCCCCAGACCAGAACAGAGCAGGACAATCCCCTCCCTTGCCCGGCTGGCAATGCTGGGCCTGATGTGCCCCAGGACAGGGTTGGCCCTCCTGGCTGTCAGGGCACTGCTGGCGAAAACATGCAAAAAGTAAAAAGGATTGGGTTTTGTTAGCATGAAAAATATGGGATGGATTAGACAGATTAGCTTTGACTTCTGTTTTAGAATGCTGTCTTCACAATAAGCATTGACAAGACTCACAAAGAGATGTTGGAAAAAATGATCAAAGCTGTTTAATTTTGTGAAAGGGTGGTTGTCAGAATAGAATCTAGAAGAGATGAAGCATTCTTCAAAACTTTGACAGAAAGTAAGAATTTTGTTATGGACAGTTCTGAAGGCAGTCACACATGTGTGGGAGACTGTCACCAACAGTACTTTTCACCACATCTCTTCTGTAATAGCAGGAGGGAACAGTAATTTCCTTTATTAGACACTTAAGGTTTTAGGCAGACTTTTGCCACATTTCAAGAAAACCAACAGGAACGTCCTGTGCTGTTCACTGACTGTAACCAACTCATCTTTATATACATATACAACTCTCTCTATATTAGAAACCAGAAGGGAAATAGTGTTAATTCAGGAGTTCTGTGTGCAGAAGCTAAAACAAAAACATCAGGCTAAGTAACTTTTATTTCTAACAGCATAGCGCAGAAAGACATCAACCAACCCTTTCCTTGTTAAGAACTAAGAATCATGCAAAGTATGTAAGTATTTCTCCTGATCTTAGAATGGTAACAGACTAAAAAACATCTGTTGTTTGGAGGTTTTTTTTACTGGAAAGGTCATTTTCACTTCATGGGCAAAACTTTTCATCCAGGTCCCAGAATGAAAATACTCCTGCTTCACATGCAAATTGGATAATCCTAGACACCAGATTAACAAAGCCACAGTGTTAAGTCAAGCAGGAAATGGGTTTATAGTTCTGAGGTCGTTGTTTGAATGAAAGATTTCCCCAATGCAAGTAGAGAAGAAAGTTTGGGATGAGTGTATGTTATACAGTGATGGCCCAACACACAATACGAGGTTTTGCTGAGAACTACAGCTTGTACAAACAACAGCCCTCGGTTGCATTCTGTGTGAACATCTTCCATATGTACACAGCACTGATCTCTCCATTGCTGTGATGTGAAAACATCAACCATTTGACAAACAAAGCTCTTAATTACGAAAAATCAGAGCATTTGATATCATAAACAGAACCACAGAATTCCTCTTCATATGATAAAAACAGAAATTAAGCAAACATTATGGAATAAATAGTACTTAGTGCAAAAATTTCATTTAATAAGAAGGGTTTGAAAGTTGAATGCTTGGAAATTTGTCATTCTAGACTGAGTGATGCAGTGCAGTCTAGTTTTCCTCTGTAAACACAGCACGGGAATCAACTTGCAAAGGGATGAGGGACAAAAGATAAATTATACAGCATTAGATCAAAGAATGAATGGGCCAGCAGCTGTCATGTTTTTAAGAAGTAACCCTTGTTATGCACCTTGTTTTCTTCTTCCCTTCATCTTCTTCTTAATTAATATTTACTTGAAAACAGGTCATTTTCCTATAAGGTTTAGTTCTTATAATGTTAAAAGCAGGGTAAATAATTGAAAAACATGGAACAGAACAGGGACAGTTGAAGGACTCACCTTTCAGGTAATACATTCTGCCCGCACCTGTGCCTGCCACCACTGCCCTACGTATGCTCTGCAGCTTGCAGTCAGCCTTACAGAATGGCTGGCACAGCTCTGCAAACAGTCTGAGCCAGTCCTGACATCCCTGAGGTCTGCAGATGGTCTGGTAGTCATGGGATGGAAATGGCAAACTGCAGTTCTAGTTCTTCGGACACAGAAATGAGACACCAAATTAGTGTTCTGCTCCCCTCCTTACAGCACCTCCTCCCACATTTCCTATTGTCTTCATTCTGCTCTGTCAAGAAAACCTTGCTGTTGTGTTCCAAAAGCACTACCTTTTTTTATTTTCCAGGTATGTTTCCTCAATTTTCATTGAGGAAAACAGTATGTATCAACAGACTCACCAAAAGAACAGCATCATTTTGCTCCCAGTGTCTGGTAAGGGTGGACTGAGGAGCTACAAAAGGAATGGTGAAAAACCTTGGTCTTCCTTCATGGTTTAGGAAGCTATCAAATGCTCAGGCTGCCCCAGTGGGACAGAAATATATCACATGCTAGCTGAAACATGTAATGCAAGAGAAAATTGGGAAATTTTACCAGTCCATTC
This sequence comes from Pomatostomus ruficeps, assembly GCA_013400735.1. Lineage (NCBI taxonomy): Eukaryota > Metazoa > Chordata > Aves > Passeriformes > Timaliidae > Pomatostomus > Pomatostomus ruficeps. The sequence goes on along the minus strand of VYZT01027961.1, from coordinate 45,592 downwards.
ATCAGTGAGGATGAAAAGACACAAGGGAGAGAGTTGTCTCAGAATTAATGCAGAGGTTGTTCATATTTTACAGCAAGTATTCACTGAGACTCCTACCAAGCCTCAAGTTAGAATTATAATGTGAAACCAGACACAAAACCCATCTTTTTACCTTTTGTCTTTACGTTACAATTCAAGAAGTCCCTTGCTACAGTCAGTGAGGTTGTATCATTACAGCTTTTCTCTGGACACAAAGGACATTCTCCATATCCTCCACTTCAGAAGAGTTTTGTTATGGAGAGTGAAAGGGACCAGAAAAACAGACAAGGTTTATGATCAGACCTTTGTGCTGGAAGCCATGTTAGGACTGGATTTTACAGCCTAACACAACACCTTTTATTAAAAATGTCCCAGTGCTACTGTCTGCAACACTATAATCCCTTCACTGGCATTGAAGCGGCAGTTTCTTCCCTTGGTATGCACAACTCATTTGTAGCCTTGAGTGTCCTTGCAGCTTTGGGCAGTCAGGTTCCATCTGGTTAGCAGTGTCTGAGGTGTCATGTGGTTTATAACAGAACATCACAAGGATTGTAGGTGTGAAAAGGTGCCAAACCAGTATTGCCTGGACTGGCAGTTCTGGTCTTCCTATCCCAGCTTCTTCTTCTCTTGGGAAAGAAACATAGTCCAGAAACTCAGCAGTAAAAATACTAGATGGAAATATCAATCCTGAATAAAAGAATGCAGTGAAGTTGAACAGAAAAAAAAGCAGTGGAGAAACAATCCTATGAAGAAGAAATAATGGAATACAATCTCCATGGAATGATATCAAGATGGAGAGAAGGGAAGAGATGCAGATTCTTCAGGACTCAGCCAAAGACTAACCTGGGGGTGTACAGTAGGCCGCAATGGGAAATCCAACTGATATCTCTTCTTGTGGTGCCCCTATATTGACAATCATGATAGCTTTGCAGGCTAACTCATGATAACTATCCCCAGTAAAACAGAGTCTGTCTGTCTTTGGCCTGACAGGACAAACATACAAACCTGGGCTATCTGACTGGTATGAGCAAATTGTTACAGACAGCGTGAGTCTTGCATTTTAATGCATAAAGCGCCAAACTACATTTGGGAACAAACAGGGACGAAGAGAGATGGTAGAAAATCAGAGCTGATAAAGTTTTCTGATTTCATGTGGTTGAAACCATGATTATTTAAAACACAGGATGGGAGTTCTTTATCTCCTCTCACTTGTCTTTCAGGTGACTTCCACCAGTAGAAGAAGAGGTCATATGTTCTCCAGAGAGAGCTCTTTCACAGAAAATCAGCAAAGAAGGGTGACTGGGTACCAGAACAAATCAGTGTGTGTTGGTCCTGAATATGACTGGTTTCTAGGATCTATAACTCCCTCATGGGCCACCTGTTTTAGTCCAGGTTTTTGTGGTCATGTCACTGAGCTTCAAAATGCAGTGTCTCTGATGCAGAGGTGACTTCACCTCGCCTCTGCAAGAAACTGCAGCTGCATGAAGTTATTTCAGCAGAGGAAATCACAACCTCAAACATCCCTAAATATGGCCTTCCAAATCTGACTCTGAGATTTTCATGCAGGAGGCCAAAACCAGAATTCTTTTTGTAATTTAACAAGGGACAGATTTTCACAGATTCACAGAATATTCTGAGTTGGAAGGGGCCCATAAGGATCATCGAATTCAGCTCTTAAACAGCCTATACAGGGATTGAATCTCAATCTTGGTGTTATTAGCACCATTCTCTAACAAGCTGAGCTAATCTCAGGGTCATTTACCTGTTTCCAAATTCCACTGGCAAAAGAACTGCAGTCACAAGATATATCTTCCTTTTCTGAAAGTCTTGAATATGTTATATATTTTAAGTAGGTGCTGCAAAGTGACTAATTTTTCATTTGCAAATTTCTCAGTGTTTGCTGATATTTGCTAATTAGGCCTGCTACTTTGTCAATTGCACCAACAATTTCTGAGCTGCATGTTCTGCTTCAGTCAATCCTGTAGACAGGAATTGTAACAAAAGTGTTTTCTGGAATAAAACAGAGAGCTAAAAGACAAACTGAAAGTCAGCCACATAATCCTTCCCAAATGATGCCTGTCCCACCTGCCTGAATCCCATGCCAGCACACCTCTGGGACTCCTCTGTATCCCAAATGCCACCTTCTTCAGCAGAGCGGGAAGGACAGAAGGAAACTGGATGCGGTTGTGAGCTGAATTTTAGGCTGTGGTGACAACAAGCTCACAACCCTTGGTGCAAACCATACTTGTAATGCAAATGCACCAGATGCTTATAAAATGAAAGCCTCCTGTTGTATATTCAAAACCCAAAACTGAAATTGAAAAACGCTGTTAAGATGCCTGTACATAAATATGGGGAATATGTTCAAATAAAAATTGCTCAAATTCCAGAGAGGTTTCTATTTCATCAATAATTCATGAATTTGTAAATTCATGAATTTGTAATACTTAAATGCTTCCTTGAAACTAAGTAGCTTTCATGTCGCTAGTTAAATATAGTGAGTGCAGGTTAGTGCAGAGCTCTCTGGGAGTCTATATTGACCCTTATTTCTTTATAATTGCTACATATTTATAGAAGAACAGCTGAACTACATCTTTCAATGTTGGTTTGAAGATTTGGAACCACAGTATAGCTTTTGGATTTAAATCCTCAGATGATGCCCATAATATAGTGGGTGAAATATCAGGGGAGAAATGAAAAACTTATGACAGAATAAGGGATTTGCTAAACAATTGAAGAGGATAAAATGTGCAACATCGTTAAGAATGAGGCCCTTGTCTTCCGTGAATTGAAGCTGGCTGGAGAAAGGCAATTAATTATAAAGCAAATTGGAATCTTTTGAGCAATGTGTAACTTGCCTCTGAATTACACTAGAAAAAGGAAGAGCAGTCCCAGGAATCTATCTGGCATCAGATGATACTGCTCACTGTGAAAGCCTGAAAGCTTTATGAGACTTTTGGTGAAGTGACAACACCAGGAATATCCTGCCAGTCATTTTTATACAGACTGTGGTTTTGCCTTTCTGTCAGCTGCCATGACCTGTTTGATTTTGTTCTTACCTTGAATTTTGCATTTCAAATAGAAAAGGGGGTCAATCCTGCGGCACTTCGGTGGCAGTCTTGCAAAATGCTAGAGGAGAAAGCAAGCTTAAAGCTAAGCAAGCATGATGTGAGCCTGGGCTGGCACTAAAGCACCTGGCGGGGTTGACTTTGTGGAGGAGTAGAGCCCACATGACACACAGACCTTCTGTGGTAACAGGGCTCGTGTCAGACTCAACTGCCTTCAGCTTCCCTGTTACTTTCACCATGTCAGCTGACATAAGGTCAGATCCTCAGCTGGTAAAAGTTTCTCTGTCTCCCATGAAGTTCATGGAGCAACTTCATCAACTTCTGCTGAACGGCAGATTATAGATTTGGTTGCTGTCCTCAGCTGGAGAGAAGAAATACAACTACATGAAATTTTCATTTTAATAATCCTTTCACTGAAGATTTCAGGGAAATGCAAACTTACTGTGACTATGTGATGGCATCTTAAGAGCTTGCTAAGACTGCAGACTTGCTACAGAACACTTGCAGTGGAAAACTAGTATTAAGTCCTTCTCATAAAATCTTGAAATTCTGCTTCTGCCTCTTAGTCTATCCAAATTTCTATTCTTTAGAGAATGGTGATTCAGTCTGGACAGGTTCAGATACTTTGAGCTGCACTGATGACACTGACCACTGATGTAGTCCTGCAGGTTTCCCAAGGTGTTGGGGATGTGAACAGACGTTCTTCATTCTGAGAAAGTACTTCTTGAGCTGGTTTCAGTAGATCTTCTCCCTCCTAAAAGAATATATCAGAATTCAAGAGGCCTCTTCCATCTTTCTGGAGCAGCTTTGCTGTGCTATACTTACAAAAAAAGAAAATTAAAAATGGAAACCTTTTTTTAATGACTAAAAAGTTAACAGCTGGCAATATTTCAGTGTCCTTGCTTGTATGAATTTTTGTCAGATCAAGACTGGTGTTAGTGACTGTGCTAAGTCCTCAGGGTGACAGAATCATTCAGTTTTATTTCATGGTTTTCAAGCTTTAAGAACTTTTAATCTGACAAGAGACACTGAAGCCCATCTGAAGAGTTAGAAGAGATTTTTACAAATCCAGAGAAATTTAATCTGCTGCTTTGATTTTTGGAAGCAATTAAACAATATATGCAATAAAAAAACCCCTGAAATAAGCCACATAGTAAATTTACTATGGAGGAACTTGTGGAATTCTCATTGTTCTAATTTTTCTTGAGTTGTGATTTGTAGTGTACTATTATCAGGTTTTGAACATTAACAATAACGTGTATTTTTCTTATCGAATGGGCAGGAGGCTCGTTTGTTGTGTGTATGTGTGTGCATAATTAAATTCCCAAAAAATTGGGAAAGGTGTTGTCAACTCATGGTTCCCAGCATTCTAACTCTTATCTTACACTGCTGGTAAAATGTTTCAAGCAGAAACCAGGTATTTTTTTTACAAGATTAAAAATGCTCAAGATATCAAGTATTACCTTTTAAGTTTTTTTAATATTTTACTTTGGATAGAGAAAATCCATAGACATTTCATATCAGTTATATCAGGCATAAAAGCAATTTACGAAACAAAATAATTAAATACATATTAGTGCTTACACAAGAACTCTTATAACACTTTGTTGTACTTGCTTTTCTGTATCAATTTTCTCATCTTTAATAGGAATTCCAATCTTACTTCAGGCTTTCAAGCACTGAGGGTCTCTGTCTTCTCTTTCTGATTTTAGAGAGATTTTAAGAACTTAACTTCACAGACATTTTCACTACATTCAATCACATTTGTGTAAAAAATACGGGAAGAAAGAGCAGACAAACTGTCACCACAATCAAATAGTCCTTATCCTTCTAGAAGCCAGTAAAATCAAAATCAGTCAAACAGAAAATCCAGAGACAAAACTGTAACACAAAATCGAATTTTCAGAATTCTATGCAAAAGAAATAAAGGGGTAAATTACTCCTGTAATTTACCCAGGCTAATGAAGGAAATTTTATTCCAATACTGGTTTTGTCTTTGTTACTCCCTCACTATTATTTGATCTTTGTACCTATTAATTTGACTAATTGTCCAGTGAGACCACATCTGACATTTTTTCACTAATGTGTTTCCTACTGAGCAGGAAGACAAGCACATTAGAACTATCAAGAAAAGAATACATCTTAAATTCCAGCCCAGGACTGCCAGCATTTCAGATTTCTCCCTGAATGCAAAATTCTTAGGGTACTTAATTCTTTGACAACTTTGCCTCTTGCTTCAGTGACCACTACCTTCTTTCTTAAGTAAGTCTCTTGTTTATTTTGATTGGCAAATATGGTATTTTTGAATGCACTTTAGTATACTTTACATCCTAGAATACCTGATGCAAAGTATTCACTTAATTTTACTCTGGGATGTGCTCCAATGGAGCTGATCACCTCCAATGGCCTTATGGTCACCAAAGAACTGGTCAATATTAATAAAGGAAGGTAAGGGTGATTCACCCTGTGTTAAAGTAGATCAGATGATTCATATCTTAAAAAGTGCATCTGTCTCATTATAATAACATTTGATGATGATTTTTAAAGTCTGCATCTTTAATGCAATTATCTAAAATTATGTGAGAGGAATTCTACCATTTTAGGAAACTCTAAGAGTGCTTTGGATGGGTTAGATTAATCCATTTCCATGGTGCATTAATCCAGAAAACATAATTCTTAGCGTGAATTATGTATTTAAACACAGATGAGGAATTTCTCTTAAATGCAAAATTTAGTATTTTCTCTCTGATATTCCTAATGATGATAAGCAATTAGAGTAACCTCACCATGGGTATGAAATTTGCCTATTAAATCTAGGTTTTTGAAGACCTGGTAGGTAATGATATAATGTCTGTTGTAAAACTGGGTGATCCAAAGTCTTAAAATTATATATTTGGTTTCTCATACTTGGATTATATATAAAATTCTATCAAAAAATACCTTTCAGACATTATATAGGATGGTCCTAATGGAAGGAATTTGTACTTTTCAGTAGTGCCATCTTCACAGTCACAAGGGAGACTGACAGGTTATCTTTATGCCAACTGGGAATCTGCAAATAGATTTTCTATGAAGAGAAACTTTGGAAAAACCTAGACATACTTATTTTTCTCTCAAGATTTTTTTCTTACAGTCTTCTCAACCTGCTCTTATCCCCCAGTCAGAGGATGTAGTGGGTGTAGAGGGCACAAACAGGTTTTTATTTATGTTATCAAAATGTATGTTTTATGAGGACAGATTAGTTGAAAGGAATTTGACTGTTTATGTTACCGAGTAAATACATAAAATGTAAAAAAATGGCAGATGAAAACCTGTGTTCATTAATGCAAAGTAGTACATGTGGAGAAAAAACTCCAGCATTATAAATAAACACAGTTTCTATATTGCAGATTGCAATGTGGGAAAAAAATGTCAGAGAAATAGTTGACAGTTTTATGAAAATAACAGCTCCATACTGAACAAGCAGTCAAAAGAGCAAAACAAATGTTAGGAATTGTTAAGAGGCACCAAACAAACATGACCACCACACAAACGGTAAAACATTATTATGCCACATGCAGCTCAATGGTTTGCCCACTGTCTGAGTATTTGAGTGCAGTTCTGGTGTCCTTTATCACTAAAAACATATAGGGAACTACAAAGAGTAAATGAAAAGGCAACTGATGAGATCAAAGGTAAGGAATGACTTATGTTGATTAGACCTCTGTATAGGAAAAAGATGATTAAGACAGAGATCAATAAAGTCATGAATTATTCATAAGTTATGTGAACAGGAAACATTTATTCATTGCTTCAGGAAATATCTAAAAAAGGTTCAAGTGAAATGAGCAGGCAGCAATTTTAAAGCAAACAAAAAGAAGTACTTTTTCACAGTGCATGGTAAAACCATGGAATCATTGCCTTAGGAATGCCATATCATTGCCCTATCATACAATTAGCTAGGTTGGAAGAGACCTCAAAAGACTATCTGGTCCAACCTTTTGTAGGAAAGAGAGACTATGTGAGATTATCTGGCACCCTGTCCAGTTGCATACTGAAAACCTCTGGTTATGGGGACTCTATCCCTGGAGAAGTCCCAGAGAATGATTGTTCTTGCTGTAAAAAAAATTAAAATCTTTCTTATACTGAGTTGAAACCCCTCCCAGTGTAACTTGTCTTCTCCATGTGGGTACTTGTCAAGAGAGATCCTCCATCCTCTTTGTATCCACCCTTTAAGTACTGGAATATTTTGATGAGGTGCCCATAAGCCTTCTCTTTTGCAGGGAGAAATCTGTCTACTTCAGTCTTGCTTTGTCAGACAGATTCTCCAGATCTTTGATCATTGTTGTGGCCCTCCTTTCTTTCTTGATGTCTGAGGACCAGGACTGCCCACAGCACTCCAGGGACTGGAATGATCACAGCTCTGTCTCTGCTACTAATGCCTCTGCAATTGCAGCTCAGGTTCTTATTTGTCTTTGTTGATGCATGTTTAATGCTAAAGCCAAATATGGGTAAAAAAAGTGAATATTTGGTTTGTATGTCCAGGTTTGAGTAGTAGTGGTCTAACAGTGTCTTCCGTGAGAAGTTTCGCTATGTCCAACAGAGCCAATGCCTGTTGGTTCCAAGATGGCAAAAATATGGCAGGGGGAAACTTATCCCTGTGCAGATGCAGCTGTAGTGAGAAGAGTGAGAATATACTAAAGAAGGAGAACCAGGGTCAGTGCAGAAGGAGGGGCAGGACCTGAGAGGTGCCAGAGCTGAGATTCCCTTGCAGCCCGTGGTGAAGACCACGGTGGGCATCTGGTGTCCAGCCACAGTCAACCCACCACACCCTCCTTCATCCCTACATTATGATTATTTTTATAAGGACATATATAGTTACTTGATAGGGTGATGTAAACGATCAGAGCTTTACTGCACTTGCTTACTCAAATCTTGCCAACTTCAGAATTTCATGAACACTGTCGTTCTTGGATGAGTGTTCAGTGCTATGCACTCAGTATTTTGGTATTCCCAGTACCATTCCTGAATTACAAATAACAAAAGATAACAGATCAATATTATGAGTTTACACAGCAGAAAAGACAAATACTGAAAAACTTTCTGTTCCACCTCAAACAATCATCTCTCTTGCAGTCAAAAGTAAAAGATATTGAAGAGAAGTGTCAAAAAATCAAAGAAGTCATAAGGGACATGAAAACTATGCAGGGGGGTTAAGTGCTCAAGAGTATTTGGGCTCCAGTATTGATTGCTAAAAAGTACTGAATCCTTAAGTGATGAATCAACTCAAATTGTAAAAAAAAAAAAGGCCTTAGTTGATGGGATAAATCCCCAGACTCACAGACAGTGAGAAAAAACAAGCTCTTAGGCAGGAATGAAGAGTCCACAGCAGATGATTCCCATTTCTGTCCCTTGAAGACAGATTGTCTGGCTTTAATTACTTATAATTACTCTATCTCAGCACATTTTCCAGCACAAAGACTCCCTTCCACTGTCCTGGATTCTTGGAAGATCACTTCCTTTACTGTGTTGGAACAAACAGGATTTGGACCTGTACTCGTCCATACTTCCAGGAAGCACAAGTCCAAGAGAGTTTTTCTGCCATGCCTGCAGCAGAAAACCCTTGCCTGGGGACAGTGGCAGGGCTGGTAAGTGAAAGATGAGGTCTCTTTGCCTTCTAAAAGAAAAGGCACAGGCTTGCCAGGCCCTGAGACCATTTCAGTGCCCCAGCTCTCTGGAGCTGAGGAAATGCCCTTTTCCTTCATCTCAAATAACAAAATTGGGCATTTTCTTCACCCAGCCTTACAACACAAGTAATACCTCCCTCACAAGCTCTCACAATGCCATGAACTGCTTCTTGCTGCAGGACTAAGTTACTGCAGTTACTATTAAGCATGGCTTAAATAATTCATGGTCATAAGGAGCTGAATGAACTTGATTTTCTTAAAATATCCTGCAGCACTGGACACAAGAATGAAGACCTTCACCTTGAAGGGCTTGTACCATTAAACCCAACCTAGTAATGAAGAGCAGTGCTCTGGGGATTAGAGCTGGGTCCTCAAGGGGTACACGAAATTACTCCTTACTCTCAGCTTCTCTGTTCAAAGTAATGAAATTGGCAGCTGGAAATAGCACTTACATGGGAAAGCTGTTGGTCTTCAGGGAGAACATGGTACAGACACAGAGCTTCATATCCAGTTATGTGATCTCCTCAAGGTTTTAAAATTTGTCAAGAGGCTGACTGGGTGAAAGGGATCACTGTGAAAGATGTCACAGCCCCTCTGACCAAGTTCACACACTCTCTGTTTTTCCAAGTTAAGAAAAAATCTTCTCAATTGCATAATATTTTCTGATGAAAGTTGAAAAAGAACTGTTATCCCCCATTCCTAAGGCTTTTAATTTTCATTATTTTGCCTATACAAATTCCATGATTTGGTTTGCTCATTTCAAATGTTCTAGGTTTAGTTGATTAAAACCAGAGAGCTGTTCATGTTTTAGAGATTTCCTAACAAACTAGTTATCACAGCTAGAAATGCTCATGAAATTAATATTTTATTATAGCTATTTTCAACTAAACAGTTTCTAATGTTCTTTCTGAGAATGACAGGGGATAATTTCTCCAACAAAAGTATCTCATCTCAGTACTTGTCCTGCTTGCATTCTGTTCAGGAAATTGCTGCCAAGAGTAAAAGGAGAGAAGCCTACACTGGTCTCCCCTCTTATGCAGGAAAACAGGTCCTTCAGCTTTAGCTTAGCTGAAAGCAGTATTTTTAATACTAGTATATCTTAGAACCAAGGGAAACTAAAAATTATACTGGTAAGATAAGACAATAATTTCTTTTGACTTATCTGTATTAGGTATGCATTTTTGAATTACTCCAGGCTTCATATAGCTACGGCTTGTTTGAAGAAGCACAACTGCAAAAATATTTAGCCTTATGTTTATTTATTATAATCTTGTTTTCTTAGCACTCTTTATGCTACTTCATTGTGTGTGAGCATTAGAATTGCCATATGATAGGTGTGGAATCAGTATCACATAGCTGTAAGGAAAGGCAATTCATGAAAGAAATTGCAGTCTAATGTACCAGGGTACAATGGAAAATATCTGAGAGCCATTTGTCAAAGAAAATTAGTAATGCTCTTATCACCCTACATTAGCCACCTTTCCTGGTAAGCCCTAATAAACATCATAAACAAAAGCTCCATGCTCTGTGTCAGACAAAGAGCTCTTTTCCAGCCAAAGATATAATTTCACATTAAACACTAGCATTGGAACTGTGATGCAGTTTTTTTGTCCTTGGGCACTTATCTGGAGTTTGCACCCAGAGTGACCATTTTTAACAGTGTCCTCGCAGTCCCAAGCAATGTTTTCTTCCTTTATCTAAACTCATAGAAGTACAGTTAATACAGAGACACCTTTCCATTAATCTACTTTTTAGACAGGTTTATTTATTTATAAAGAGGTTTCATTCATTAAATGGTTGCTCCTCTGAACTTAAAAATGCCTTTGCCCCCCATGAGGGGCTCCAAAGCAGAGAGTTCATTAGCAGCATTAGACATAGGCCCTGACCTGAGCACAGCAATGCTGCAATGCACGAAACAGCTTCCTCAGCTCACAGGGATCACTCACATCTTGTACAGGATGCAAAAAAAGGGCAAACCCCACATTTTATATGTCTACAGCTTCCAGTCATTTCTGCTGATCTCTGGAGGCCTATGAGAGTGCAGACTGCCTCACTCCCTGCTCCTGCAGACAGAAAATGATGTTCAAAATGCAACATGTAAATAACTAGAGAGATCTGAACTACTGACATTTTCTTGACTCTTAACTTCAAGAAAGGTCCAGTCTTTACTGCCAGATCCTACCTCCACTGTTAGTTTTATTATACTATGAATAACTCCAACGTGTCCTTTAGCATAATGTCCTCTTAAAACAGTCCTAAAATGTGATGAAGGCCAGCAATTCTTTTTTTTTTTTTTATACCTTGTGAAAGCTTTTGTCTCCTCTGAATACTTCTGCCTGTGTTTCTTCATTTTACTTTTATTGTAGCTTGCCATTGCACAAATAGAGCCATGGCAGATAATTGGGGTTCCCTCTAATTTGCTCCTCTGTTATTACAAGCTGGCAGAGCTCTGTTCATCCTTTCTGAGCTAATGACATTGGATCAGGTTTTGTCCTTCCTTTCAAATGATCCCACTCTGAGGACAACAGCTTTGACACCCAGGGAACTGCCTCCCATCTCATAGATGAGTGCAGTGTACTTTGACAGGACAATGATAAGACTAAATTCCCTAATAAGTATGACAGAACATCTGCATTCTGGAAAAGTTGACCACATTGTACTTTTGGTCTAGCCCCTTTTTTTTCTGCACATTTTCTGAGTGCAATTTTTACAGGCAGGTTCATATGTAGTACTAAGACAATTATTTGTATCACTAAGTGTGCCTTTGAGCATAAAAATTGTTATGTCACCTGTGCAAACAGCATTACTGCCAGAGATAAGTAAGGGTAAGTATCTCCCACTGTGCTTCTACTGATAGGAAGTATTATAATGGAATGAGCAATAAGTTGTAGGGTTTTTTCCTTTTACACCCTTGACTTAAACACTGTCAAAGTAAATATTTCATATATGCTGCTTTTAAAGACACGGTGCTGCACTCAGTATCTTTTACTAATTACTGTCTATCTTATTTCAACAGTAGAGCAAAAACATAAAGATTTATATAAAAAAGTTTTAAATATTTTTTCTTTGTTTATCAGGACAAGGTTATAGAAGAGCCCTTTTACATAAATAAAGTGCTGCAGGCCTAACTTGTTCTGTTTCTTTCCTTCCATTTTGTATTATTGATGGCATAATTTTTCATTATGCATTTTCCTACACTTCATAGGAATTCATAAAACATTTCTTATCTGAAAGAAACAATATGTTCTTCATTCTACTTCTACTTTTAGTTTTTTTCTCTCAATCTACATTACTAAATGCTGAGTAAACCTGTTAAAAATGTGTCCTCATTCCTAAGTCAATTTACCAAACTATTCAGGGATGTCTTGCATTAAGACCCTAAATAACCCTAAATTGGAAGAATAAATTAAAATAGTTGCTCTTCATTTGCTGGTGTTTCTGATCTGAAAGGTAAGAATGAGTACACAGTACAGATTTCAGCAAAATATGAATGTTTAGGATAATTCTGCCTCTTTCACACTCTCTCTAGGACCCACACATGGAGCTCTGCTTAGCATTTACTTGGTATTTGCTGGTAACCCAAGTATTTACTTACCTGCTATAACTTAATTATTTTTACTTCTAAACCTAACTTTTTTATTATTATTATTTCTTGTTAGCAATGTGAAAAATGAAGACTTTGCATCTTTTCCTACACCTTCATTAACAAGTTATGCTTTAGCCCTGGAATCTTTTAACTGCCTTTTTTTTCTGCTGTATTCGTATAAAGTGTGTACCATAGATATGGTAACCTGACTTGGTTAGTCACAGAAATCACAGAATATGCTGAGTTGGAAGGGACCCACAAGGATCATCAAGTCCAGCTCCTGCCTCTGCACAGAACAACCCTAAGGATCCCACCCTGTCCCTGAGATTATTGTCCAACCATTTCCTGCCAGGCTTGGTGCTGTGACCACTGCCTTGGGGAGCCTGTTCCAGTGCCTAGCCACCCTCTGGGTGAAGAACCTTTCTCTAATATCCAACCTACACCTCCCCTGAACAAAACTTCAGGCCATTCCCTTGGGTCCTGTCACTGTCACCACAGAGCAGAGATCAGTGCCTGCCCCTCCTGCCCTCACAAGGAGCTGTAACTGCAGTGAGGTTTCCCCTCAGTCTCCTCCAGGCTGAACAGATCAAGCAACTTCAGCCACTCCCTCAAGGCCTTTCACCATCTTTATTGCCCTCCTTTGGGCACTCTCTAATGTCTTTCTTATACCGTGGTGCCCAGAACTGCCCCAGCACTTGAGGTGAGGCCGCCCCAGTGCAGAACAGAGTGGGACAATCCCCTCCCTTGCCCGGCTGGCAATGCTGGGCCTGATGCCCCCAGGACAGGGCTGGCCCTCCTGGCTGCCAGGGCACTGCTGTCTTATACTCAGTTTTCCTCAGTTCCCTTTCCATGACACTGCTTTCCAGCCTTTCATTCCCCAGTCTGTCCAAACATCCAGCATTGTCCCATCCCAGGTGCAGAATCCAGAACTTTGCCTTGATGAATTTCACGTGGCTGGTGATTGCCCAGCCCTCTATTTTGTTCAGGTCTCTCTGCAGGACCTCCCTGCCTTTGAGAGAGTCATCTGATAGTTCACTGTCTGGTCCAAACTATTCTTTGTGTGAGGTCAGAAGTAACTCAAGAACAATTCAGCCCCCAGACCTTGCAGACCTATCTCCAGGTGGGATATATGGTCCTTTGGAGAGGTCTGCATGAATTCAGAAAACTAGGTCGTAGGCAAGGTAGGGCACATTCTGCAATAGTTAATGTCCTGCCTTCTTTCACCTCTGTTAAAGAAACACAGCTGGGGCACAGTGCACGAGTTTTCTACATGATCCTTGATGGTTTTTTTAATACTTGCTGAACAATATGTAAAAACTTGATTTTGATGCTAAAAATTTTAAAGACTTGAGACTGGCCTAGACATGAACATGCTTCTTGATGCAACACAAAATTACAATGAGATGAGCTTTAGAAACTTGATTTAAAGTGAAGGCTGGAGACATCTTTTTCTAAAGTATTCCTAGTATAGGAAAACACTGCAATGATTTTACTTTGGAGAAATAAATGTTAACGGTGATAGATAGATATTATTTTCTTCTGTGCTTTTGGAGTTTTTTTCCAATTTCATCCCTTTCCTGGTATATCTCTATTCTTTGGGCCTTCAGCTAACCCAAAGGATTACTCAATTTTTCATTCCTCGAACTTAAAATGGCAATTGTTCTGTGTTATCAACATATCACCACCTCTGAAGAAACTTCTATATTGTAAATCCTAATTTTCCATTGTAGTATCTTACAGGCATCACTTACCCATTTAATGTGCCCTAATTCAGATATGCGATACTTTAGAAAGAATAAGTGCATCTGATGTTGGATTAAATGAGAGAAAGAACACAAATAACTAATTTTTTAAGCACAAAACAGGTATTAAAGACCACTGTAAAAAGTAATTTTGTCTCAGTGCATGAGCAAACACTTCACATGGGCTCCTGTGGAACCTGAGCTATGTCCAGGCATTGTCTGCCTGTCACCAGTTTGAGCACTTGCACAGGTTGTCACCACACTTTGCCCCACTGTGGGCATGTGCCTGTAGCACATTTAGAGTATCTTGCTGTAAACCAAAGGTGCGAATTTCAGTCTTGTTTAGGGCATGTGTATGGACACGTGCTCAGGACACATAGCTGTCAAGTACGGTTTACAGCTCTCTGTAGAGCTGCCGGTCATGTAAATCGTAACACCTTAACTTCAGTTGTCTGACCTAACTCTGAATTTTTAAATTATATGGACAAAGACTGCATTAGGTTTTGGGGTTTTTTAAGTCTCCGGATATTTGTCTTTGCTAAGAAGAGTTCTGTGTGTGCAGGAGCTGGAGTAGAAGGCAGGTATGGAAGAAGTTCTCTCTGCTTAAAAAAACCCAAAACAACATAAAACTCCAGACCAGTTTAATACTGTAGGTTTTACTTTCATTGCTAGTATGACTGCAATTTCCATTCAAACACTTTAATTTCTTGGAGAGTTATTTCTTAGACTCAGCACAGTTTTCTCTCTCTTAAAAGCCTACCTAGCAATTTCTCTAAACATTTTGAGCTGCCAAAGGAGTTTTTGTATCTCTCTGTTGTTCTGTTTGTCCTCTTCTCAGTCCTTATTTATGTCATTTTACTTTTAAAATACAGTGACCAGACATGGAAATGTTTTGGTTGTGGTCACATTGTGCTGTTTGAAGAATTTCTTCACATTTACATTTGTGTTTGACATCTCTGCGTGCATACAGAAATTTTATTTTCCTGTGTAAATGGCTGTTAGCTACTCTGGCAGAAGGCTTTCAGCTACAGCTACTCTCATCCAGTTACTGTTTTCTTGATCAATGCTTTGTGTCTTTTGCACTTTGAAAGTGTATTTCTTTTTCATCATTATTTTTTCTCTTCTCTTCCTACCTAGGTATGTCTGAACTTTGAACTGGTGCTGCAATTTTGCTTAATAATAGACATGAGATGTGAAAATAGCACTGTGTGACTAAATCTAGTACCTCTTCTATCCAAGTTGCTCTGAACAGCTCATGTATTCTGCACAGATGAAATATTTCGATGCATCATGAAGAAAACTAGTGTGATTTCAGTGGGGAAAATCACAATCCTGTAGATATCAGAATGTGATGTCTTATGTTAAAAGAGTTGTATTTTCCCAGGTGCTCCATTCCTGGACTATACATCAGAATAGAAATATGATCCAAGATAAATTACGAAATGTTTCTATTTACACACACAAATTTGACAGGAAATGTGGTCTCTGCCTCAGTGCTTTTACTGAGAAGGGATGTTCATAAAACTATACTTATGTTATCAAATTAAATAGATTGTGCCTGTCTCAAATATATATGTGAGTAAAAACAGAGTGATTGTCACATATATAATCTCTCATAAAACATGTTCCCAAACTAAAAAAACGTATAGTGATCATTAACCCCCTGTCTCTTTGTGTCTGCATATAGAAGCAAAAGCCACATCAGTAGGCAGGACCAGTGAAATGTGATAAATTTTTTTCTTAGGACACCTTTAGACAGTGATAATGTTACTACTTATACTGCCAACATTTGCTGCTAATATTTCAAAGAGATATGATTAAGCCTTGTCTTCCAAGACATAGAAATATATTTTATTTAGAAATATAACCCTTGTTTTTACCAGGGCTCTGCTCTGGTGCAAACCAAATTGTCATTTCAGTAGTAAATCCCACACACAGACGAGAAATGCACTGGGGGCTAGATCCTAAATACATTTTTGATGCTCTCTGGATTATCCTGCTGATGCTTTCTGTGATCTTCATGCACTGTAAGTGTGACTTGTACTTCTTATGGCCCCTATACTTCATCAGTATAGCTGTGAGCTTATTCACAGTACTTGGGCTGTGAATTGCTGGTTCTTTTCAGTGTTGACTTAAAAAAAAATTATGCCTGTAACCAAAGAAAGCAGGACAAAAACCGTCAACACTGTTTGGACATCTAACTCTCATCAAAGTTACAATTGATTTCAATAAACCCAAAAATGCCTACAATGTGTATTCCAGACCTAGCTTTAGGCTACGTTTCTTGTCAGCGAAGCACAAATATTTCTTGGGTGTTATACATGTTATAAATGTTACAGATGTGACCTATTTTAGATATTTATTTTAGAATAAAATGAATTGCAACCTAGCAGTATTTGTTTTTGCCCACTCAGTATTAACAGGAAAAGATACAGCTATCTCAGGTAGCGACCTCAAACATTGCTCCTACACAGTATTTGCATCACGTTGTTAGACTTTAAATATTCAAAATAAGTCAAAGTTCTGAACTCATCCCTTGTAAATGAACTGCAAAAGAACCCCTGTGCAGTCCCTGTATCTCCTAATATATGACACCAATCTGTTCATGTGCCTGTACCACTGTGCCCCCGAGACAGAGCGGTGGACCAAACCATGGCATGCCACCTTGGTTTCTGGGGTGCTGCCGTGTGCAAATCTGCTTTTGAAAATGATGAGTTTTTCTGTACAACCATTAATAATCCAGTAGAATTATGCACTAGGTTCTGGCTTTTTTCTTTTCTTGTATAATAAATTTAAGCTACTTCCTCCTGGTATTCTGCTTCAGTACTCTTCTTGCACTGTTTACATTTTAAGCTTTGTTAGAAGGAGAGGTAATTGTTGATAACTGACAATTTGCTACCAATAAAGACAATCTAGATGTAAGGTGTTTAAAACTCTCAATTTGAACAGGATAAGGGTTAATTAAGTTCAGGCATTCATTAGATAGTAGTTGATACATCACCTTGATGTAAATGTACTGATGTCCTGTATCTTTATTAACTTAATTGACTATTCACACTCATTATTCAGATGGTCTGGGAAACCGAAAGGATTTACTCCTGACTCTCAGCAATGCAAAGAACCAAGTTATACTACCTGTTTATTCCCTACTGCTGAAGTTTATGCTGCAATTGGCTTTCAGTAGAAGCCTAGAACATCTCCCAATATGTCCTTTAGGCTAATACCAGACAGATGCCCCTTCCAAGGACTTTTTGACCTTGCTGGTGCCTCACATGTTCTTTTAAATAAAAAGACTGCCCTGTGAACAGTACATTTATTCTATTAGTGTGATTATTCCATCTTTCAGTGAGTTTCCTTGTAATGGATACAGGGTTGTTCAGAGACTGATAAGTGGATATTAATCTGCTACAACATTCTGTAATAGTAAATTATAAATTCATCTAGAATAAATACCGCTATATAAAGCTGCAATTATTCAATTAACATACCTAATCTTTTCACCAACATGTTGAAAGCTTTAAGTGCAGTCTGTTCAGAGCTAGATGGCTGCAGACTGTATGCATTGTGTATTATGTGTAAAGAATTGCAGATTCTTTTTTGAAATGTCCTTTCTGAAGGTCACCTTGCTATAGTGATGGTTTCTATTATTGCCTTTTTATATTATTTTAATAAATCCTGTAAATGGGGATGGAGACTTAGTAGCACCCTTTGCCTCAAGGTGTTTGTCTTTTTAAAGACATTTTTGCCATCATTGTACATGGACTGACTCTACTGGAGTCAGTAAGAAATAAGACAGTTCCTTTAGAGTCTCTTCAGTTTAGATGAAGCTATATTTTATTTAAAAAGCATGAATCTCATCAGCTTTTTAATAAGTATAATCCCTCAGACGTTGATGCTTTTTGTGAGGGACAGATCAAGTGGCCACAACTTTACAAATTATTTTAGCTTACAACTAACTGTAACCCTGTTTGCAGCCTCCCAGCTCACAAATATTTTGAAGAGCCAGCATTGTTATTTTTCAGGTTTGTTGGTCTATAATGCAGCCCTGTATTTATCAGGAGCAAGGATTTATTCAAGAAAACACAGACCTCTTCTGCCTTCCTTCTTCCAATAAGAAGAGTAAATGCAGTTTTTCATTCCAATTCAAAACCCAGAAACACACAGACAAAACCACACTAATTCCTCTGGGGAGTGTTATTCTCCTACCTTAAGGTGAAAATCACTTTGTCATTACACTACCATGAATGATGTTCTATGAAAGATATCTGTAGTTTGGGCTTGCTTGCAAATGGACAATTCCTGTTATTAATTGTTATTAGTATCATGAATATTTTAAATCTAATTTTCTGTTTAACCCTGCTAGATACCTAGTGTCACTCTTTTTCTATTTGAATCAGTACAGTGCCCTTGCAGAAGCAGCTTCCTTTTCGATGGGATGAGTATGGTATCTCATATAAAACATAGGGAATTTGAAATACCAGGATTTCTTTCAACACTGAGGAGCATTTGAAGTTTTACCATGATTTACGTTGCTGGAGATTACCCAGCGCTCTAGACAGGGGACAGCACTGAGGAAAGGGCAATTAATCAAATTCAGGAAAACTGATCCACTAAGATATTTCCTGTGCTGAAGGACTTATTGTAATAACTAAAGATTATTGTGACAGTTATTATGATGGCCATGGAGAGAATTAATTTATCCAAGGTTTAGACATAAAACCACTGGTGTCTGGGCTAAGGCTCTTCACAGGCTTTCCCAATAGTCAATAAAGAGAGATAGAAACCTTCAGGAATATTTGTTTCAGGAGAGTTGTCCACTGCCAGTTCACACCACATATAATGGAGAAGCTTGGCCTTTACATAGCTAAAGCTGGGTAAGATAAAATCCACCTCAAAACCCTGTTTCTACCTGACTGAGAGTTTTCCATTTCCAGGATGTCAGAGATTACCTTTTCCTTCTCACACACAGTTTAGTGAAAGGTTACTGAGTCTGGGCTTTGTAGGATCAAGAGACCTGAGTGAAACAAACCTCAATGCCTTCTATGATGGAACTACCTGGATGGAAGAGCTGAAAGCAGTGGATGCCGTCTACATTGATTTTTGCAATGCTTTTGACACTGTCTCTCACAACAAGCTCAGGAAGTGTGAACTGGATGAGTACACAATGAGGTACATTGAGAGGTCATGGCACAGGGTCTAGTTGGAGCCCTGTTACTAGTGGTGTCCCCCAAGATTTAATATTGGGTCCAGTGCCGTTTAACTTTTCTATCTATGGCTTGGATGAAGGAGCAGGTGCCTCCTCAGCAGGTTCCCTAATGACACAAAGCTGGGAATGGTCCCCTGGAGTGCTGTGCAGCCCTTCAGGAAGACCTCAACGGGTCGAGAGATGGGCAGAGAAGAGCAAAACAGTCTGAAGTGCAACAAGGGCAAATGCAGGGTCTCAGGGAAGAATAACCCCAGTACAGGCTGGGGGCTGACCTATAGGAAAGCAGCTCTGTGGGGAAGGACATGGGGGTCCTGGTGGACAACAAGCTGTCCATGAGCCAGCAGTGTGCCCTGGGGCCAAGGAGGCCAATGTACCCTGGGCTGCCTTAGGAAGAGCATTGCCAGCAGGTCAGGAAGGTGATCCTGCCCCTCTACTCAGCCCTCATGAGGCCACTCTGGAGTGCTGTGTCCAGTTCTGGGTGCCTCAGGGCATGAGATATGTGGAGCTCCTGGAGCAGGTCCAGTAGAGGGCTGCAAAGATAATTAAGGGATTGGAGCATCTCTCTGATGAGGAAAGGCTGAGGCAGCTGGGCCTGTTCAAGTCCTAGTTGTGATTGTAGTTTTGGACCACAATGGCATAAGGTTTTTGATGCATTTTACCTAGAATAAATAACAGCATACTGAAACACAACGGTTTCCCAGAAATTCAGTCTGCTCTGAATTCAAACAAGTAGCTGGAGGAAGTACTAAGCCAACCAGTCTCTGAAGCAGAAATTACATTTTCCCTGCTCATATTCAGAAATTATTTAGGTATAATTATGTGATCAGCACTGTCCCTGATTTAAATTGCTTAACTGCCCCTTTAAAATGTGTGCAATGAGAACATATGGATGAAATGCTGTCATTTCTCACCTTGGGTGATTGAAACTTTGAAGAACATTTCAGTCTCGCAGCCTGTCACTGGCTGCCATTCTGCAAAAGGGCCTCTGCTGAGCTTGGATCGCGCCACCAGCGTTTTGCAAATGAAGACATTTTGATTCCTGTTCTTGATAGGGCAGGATAAGTGAGGTTATCTCATTTACACTTAAGATCTAGCATCAGGAGGAATGCTTTAGCATCAGGAGAAATGATTGACATTGGCATAAGTCTTCAAGCTGTCATTTGTGGGTAGTGTTAGTTATTGAAACAGCTGTTCTGTTATCCACATGTATTGCAGGAGGTGTTCTATAAGGGTCAGAATTATTCTAGTTTCAATAGGTGTCTTTATCCTCCTTGGCAATCTTTTCATAGTCAGGACATATTTTCTGGCACTTTCATCCTTCCAGTGGCACATTATGTAACATAAAATGCTGACATCCTGTCCTGTCCTGTCTTGACCCTTCCTATCTGAAATATGATAGAAACATCCATTAATTTTACACATAATTTCAGCTTGTACATTAGTTAATTTTATCCCCTTTACTTAACTATAAACATCACAATTTCTAGTTTAAATCCACTGGGCACTAGTAAAATTTTATGCCATTCTTTCTTTCATACAAATGGTTAACACTTTTACTTTCTAGTGGTTTTGTTTTTCAGCTTCTTGCTGTATGCACAAAGTGAAAAGAATATAATGAGTGTTATAGATAAAGTTTCAAACTGCTTCTCAGTTCATCTGTATTTGTACCCTGTTCTAACTGAAGATCCCTTCAGAGCCAGAGAAAGGGACAAACACCATGATTTTCTGCTAGAACAACTGGTGTTAACTTTGTGAGAACTCCCAATGCCTTTATTGGTCCAAATTGCAGCTTTTTGGCAAAGATGACCCCACTCTGCCTTTCAGGGTCAGGGCAATGGAAAGCAACATTCTATAAGCCAGAATTCCCCATTCCAAAACAAAATCCACACAAAAAACTACTCTTTCAGGAGCTTTCCCGAGTATAATTTCACTTCAAAGAATAGGATACTGAGCATCCTCATAGTGATGTGATGGCCCTACCAAAGGATAAATAAAAAAAGGAAGATACATTCTTCTATTCCTGTAAAAATTATCTCAAGCATCCTGTCCTTCATCTCACCGCCTCCCTTGCACTAAGCTTTTCTGCACTAAAGCCTGACTCCTTGTCTCCCAATGACTAATTCCATTGCCATAGGACATTGCCATGGGTGAGGGAAAGGAGAGTGAAGAAAGAAAAATCAAGGTGGTAATGACTGGTGAGCAACACAAAGCCAGTTCATATTTGATTGGTCCCTCTCAGCAGCCGTATCTGCAAATGTTTCTTGCTTTTCTGTAACCTTATGAAACTACACACTTCTGTAGCCAAATAACCTTACATCTCTTTTTATAATTAGTGCTATTACACAGAACTTAAGCCTACACAAATGTCCCTAGTGATATGATTAACTGCAGAGATACTAGTCAGCAGGAGTCAGTCACAAAGCATAAACTAATTAATGTTTGAGGACAAGGATAGGACAAAAGAGGTCGCTCATCTGATGTGCTTTTGAGGATTGCCAACTAAAAATGGAAAGAAAGCATAGCACATCATCTTCAGGGAGTTATTTCAGCAATAACTGGAGAACCTGTGATTGCTTTCCTGAGTCCTTCTCTCTCTTTTTCGTTTTCTGTTGGTCATATATTAAGCATGGCAAAACAAAAAAGGGAGGGGTTGGGATGGGGAAAGTACAGATGGGAAAAGTAACTGAAATCTTTAATGGACCATTTTAGCTGACCAAGAAATTAATCTAAGAAAACAAATTTATGGAAGGCACCAAATTTACAGAAGCTCACCAAAGTTAGATGTTGTGTCTGAAATGCTGGTGTTGTGTAAAAGAAGAATGAATCTGATATTTTTATCTCTTCAGATTTCTTTTACTTTTTGTGCAGCAGAATGCTTTTATTCTTAGGCCCAGATGCTTCATTCTAATTCTATTATGGTGAGCATTTAAATATGCTCTTATATGCTGACCTCTGTGAGAATTAAAGTAAAACATCTGCTTAATACTTTGCTGAACAAATATAGATGATTAATATATGCTTAAGTGCCCTGATGAAACGGGGGCTGTGTTGGCAATGTTCTCATTTCCTACATAAGGATGGGAAGTTTGCAAATATAAAATAATGGAATTATGCTGATTTTTATTAACTAGAGATCCTGTCTAGTCTACCTGGTTTCACCTCTGTCTCTACTAAAGAACTTGGATTCTTTCATTCCTCATATAAATATACTGCAGCCACCTCTGATTCACTATGCTGGACTAATTTGGTCTGGGCAGGAACCCGGGAGCTCCTCGTGCCCAGCAGCAAGTCACACTTGTTCCCAGGCAGCAGTGACAGTAGGGAATGGAAATGAATACAATGTGGTCAGCAGGGAGAACAAGAGGTGTGAATGGGCTGGGAGAAGAGTTGTGAAACAACAGCTACTCCATGGGAAGGAGGCTGATGAGACAAGGATACAAAACCTGGATAAGGAGTGAAGGTGCTGGAGACTCCAAAGATGCATGGGCAAGCTGCAATCAGGACTGCCTGGAGGTGGATTCAGGCTCCAAGTCTGGCAAGACATTAGATTGAGAGTAAGATAAATGGGAAGGGTAGAAAGTTGGAATTAATTCTTTCAGTGCCATCTTTAAGAATTTATCACTTTTCTACACTGCATTCAAATAGGATATCCATGTGAGAGCTAAAATATTTCACAAATGAATTTTTTTTGGTGAAAAATGAGAAGAATTTCCCATTCACACATGAACAAGTAAAGAGCATTCTAATTGCCCAGTCAAGATTTAGGAAGCTCTAAAAAAATAAGAATTGAGTTTGTCAGGCCCTTATAATTTGATCTCAGTGTGCATATACATGCATGCAAACAGTAGTTTTTCCCAGAGTCATAGTTTATACAGAGAAGCATCAACTGTTTTTCTCCTCCTCTCTGAGCTGTGTGTGCAACAACAAGAATTCTTTATAGTGTTGTTTTGGCATTCAGTCTACATCTCCCTTTTCTCTGTAGTCTCCCTGCTGTAAGAAAATAACTATGGGCAGACTGAAATCTTTGACATAGATTTTGCTCTAAGCAAATGTGACCTTATAGTTCTATGGCTCCTTTGGCTTCTATATTTCAAAAAATAAATAATGGGCAGGATGTTTATACAATTCTACCCATGAAATGGAATTGTTCTACCTTTTGCTGAGGATAAACAGAGAAGCTTCAGTATCACGGAAAAACTAATAAATGTCCATTTAGTGAGAGAAAGCCAATGAATTTAAAGGATACTCTAAGCATTAACTCCTGACTACAGTCCTACTTCAGGTGCAAAAGCTGGTCTTTTTGGCAGTGTCTAAAGAGAAGAAAAATTAATATTGGATAAAGTTGTTGAAAGGTTAGTGAGCTGGTGAGATTTTTTTGACAGTCATACAAGCATTTCTCCTTATTGAATTAGAAATGACATTGGGCAAAATTCTAATTTTGGAAAAAAAGTGTCCTTCTCATTCTTAAAGAAACAGTACAGCAGAAGTCAGAATTCAGAGGAGCTGTAGGATTTCATCCTTATCCTACTTCCTTAGTACTCACCTGCTTTTTTTCTCAAGGCATAAAAAGAGGTAAAAATTGATGCTGCACTAGTGTGCTCTTGAGTGTATAATTTATTGGGTAAAATTACCTCACTTTAAGCAGCAAGGACTGTCATTATTATTTATTCTAGTAAATAGAATAGGGTGAGGCTTCTGTCTTTCACATCTTCTTAAAACTTTATGTCTAGTACACTGCCTCATTACGTGAAGCCCAAAGCTCTCTACATGAGAGCAGCTGCTGGAAGATACTCCCTAGGTCAGATCGTTAGAGAAGCTTTAATCCTTTAGAACAATTTTTCAATACTGTTTACACCAGGGATTTCCGTGTACAAATCCTCTTTACACAAGACAAGAATAACACAGGAAGAAACTATTTGTCTCTGATCTCTGAAAAGAAGGAGAGCAAGTTTAAGTCCTCAGGGGGCTTTCTATCACTTAAACTAACCAGGAGGGGATTAATCAAAGATATCCTTGCTGCGCGCCATAGAGCCAGCTTCAAAGGTGCAATCACATTGATCACTGCACAACAGAGCAACACTCACAGCATCTTATGTTTTAAGTTGAGGTAGGGCAGAGACTGCAATGCCCAGTTTGTCTCATCACTCCTTCTTTCCCATCAAAACAACCACAGGCTGCTGTGATGCGCTGGAATCCAAAGCTCACAGGTCAGGTGTTTGCGTGGAGCTCAGCCCTGCACGGCAATGAAGAGCGAGCACTGAACCCTCTGCAGTGATTTGATGTGCCAAGTCCTTGCAAGCAAATCTAATCTCCTTCCACATGTCCTTTGAAAAAATGTTTTGTATGCAAACAAGTTTCCTCCATTTATGGAAGTTTGAATATCCCTGCATAACTCCATTTTTGCCAATGCCTACCTAGTGTTATTGCCATCCTACCATGTCAGCACACAACTGAAACACTGCAGTGGTGAAGTAACTCTATTGCCATCAATGAGAAAAACTAGCAAACTTTCACATACAAGCCCTGTATACGTCGTAAATAGAATAATAGATGGAAAGCTTATTAATGAAATATTTCTCAGTGAAATATTGCAAATAATTTCTTCACAAATCTCAGTTTAAAAAAATAAATCCATTTTACTAAAATATTTTTAGTACTTCTAATTTTGTCAAACATGATTAACTTTTATTATAATTACATTTGAAGAAAATATATATGTTGCAAAAATGTTCCTCTCATGAAACACTTGTCCATTTTCATCAGTCACCTGCACATAAATCCCAGCTTTTTCTTAAACTGGTTCCAAATTTTTCAATGAATAACCTTGCCATTAAAACCTCTAGAGAAAAAAAGTTTTCAAATTATTCTAGTGTCTCATAGGTAATGTATATAAATTTTTTTGGCATCAGGAGAGAATTTTTGGGGAGACAAAAAGTGTGACCTTTATTACAGGACAACCATATGCCAATAACTACAAGATTTAATTATATCTCATGTACAGATCAAATCTCTGATCTATATAATTAAGAAAAAGGGCTTTTCCATTAGTGTATGGTAGCATAGCCATGGCACTTTATATCAGGCCATAGATAGCAAATCCACCCTTTTGTAATGCACTGAATGTTTAGTTATTTATACAGAGAGAAACATACAAAGAGATGCAAGAAAAGTTCCTATCCCTACTAAGTGACCTAGTTAGCTGGACTGTTGGCTGTATTCCATCTCTATTTGCCTCTTGTTTTTTGGTTTTTTTTCCCTCACTAAAAAACTTCAGAATATTCTGGTTTTATGCCAAAATTGTACAAAACCAAATGTTAAGAAGAGAAAATTTTCTGGTTGAGTGGAGTTGCTTTTATATAGATAATGAAGCTATTTCTAAACTCTCCCAAGAATAAAAAGATAAAGCTGAGAATAGCACCACTAACCTTTTTTATACTTTTGTTAAAAATGATACCATTTCTTCTTTTTAAGATCTGTCCATTTCCTCTAGTGCTGGTCTTCTAAGGTGGCAGAACAAACCTGAATAGGGCAACAGTTCCAGCTCAGGTTGCCAGTTCCCTTGAGATGTCATTGGTCTTTTCTGCCCCAAAGGATTTTTATTGCCCAGGCAGCTAGGAAGACACAAGAGGAAGGATACAAAGACAGAGGCAGTTCTTATTATTTAGGCTCATCAGTGACTGATTCTCTTTGTAACAAATCTAACATTTCTCAGTAGGCCACACCAATTTTGGGTTCTCCACAGATCTTCTCATCCCATCTCCTCTATGTCTTGTCTCTTGTTACCCTTTCACTTCCTGGGAAACTCCCCCTTTAAGATGTGTTTGACTGTGACAATAGTAAGAAAATGACCAGTTGTGAAGAAGGGATTACTTAATTTTTTCTGTCTTTTAAGAAAGCCTTCGTGAAGTGGAGCTGGTTTCTGCCATCTCCCTGTTCTCTGCGGTTGCTGAGTCAAACACTGGAACAGGAATACAATCAACTGAGCTATGTCTTGAATAGAAGAAAGGAGCTGTTCAAGACCCCAGAAGAGTTAAACCCCTTGGAAAATGTGGAGAACAACTGGAGGAAGTTTAAAAGGAACTACAAGGAATGGGCAGCAACTAAAAGGGAAGACAGAAGGCAGCCTGGTTTCTGACAGTAGGTGGTTTTGAACTACTTGATTTTTAAATGGTTTTCAGTAACTCAAGCAGAGAGGCCAACTCTGAAAGAGAAGTAAAAAATTGAAGGAGTACTTCACACTTCACATAAAAATGAATCACCAGAACAATTGTTAGACAGACACAGAGAAAAGACGTTTGCAAGAATTGTGGAGGAATTTGTACAATTTCAAGCTGTATGAAGATATCTTTCAGTTTTGGATTTAACTTAGTCCTTCACATCTGGCTATATTATAAGACCGTCTAGGGCAAAGTACTCAAAACAAGGCTAGTAAATGATTCAGGACTCACCATTGACAAAGTAATTTTTTCCAGGCAAAAGAAATTGTGTGCTAAAGCCCCTGAGCTTTAGCACATGTTTGCACATGTTTGAGGTAATGGAAGATCTGAAGCACTGCAAGGATGGATACCTCAGGCATGAAGACATGTGGAGCAGTTCACACTTAAGTGCATAATGGTAGTTCACAGAAGATAGAAAACTCCAGAAACTACTTTAGTGAATTATCTCAGTATGTAAGAGTTTTTAAGTGCCAACAGGAGAAGCACAGCTTAAGCAAAGAAGATAATGGTAAAAATTTTCAGTTCTGAAGAACCCTTCCCAGCAGAAATCAACACTGGCACAAAGTGAGATAAATGTGCTGTAAATTTAAATTAACATGGAAAATATATAGATTTAAATTCTGACAGAACTTTGCAAGTCAATGCAATGAAAGAAACAAAGTCATACCAAGCACCTGAAGTAAAACAGATGGAGTTCAGTTTTAATACTGAATCAGTCTAAATGGAGTGCAGATGTCTTCTTTCTGTAAAAGGCTTTCCTAATCTCTAGAATCACGTAAGGTCAGATTTTGAGAATCTCCTGTTCTGTCTTACTTCCTCTGACTGTGAAGGGAAGTTTAGGTGGCTAGACACTTTGCACAGATCTTTCTTTTAAGTTTTGGAAGTAGAATCACATGGAACAAATCTGGGTACAAAAAATGTGGAAAACAATGGAAAAGATATGTTTACTTTCATCTTCACTATTAAGAAAAGAAAATCCAGTGCAGGTGAGAAAAAGGCAGACTTCAATCAGATGGAAATCCCAAATCATTAAAGAAGACTAAAAGATGCTCGTAGGAAAACTGTAAACAGAACTTCAGAAGCTATCCATCTTTCTAAACTTGAATCTTGAATGGATATATTTTTCTGAAGATTGTAGAATAAGTAGAACTGGAATGAAAAAAGCACATTGGTCAGCAAAGGTGGCACATAACTTCTTAAGCACTGCTGGTGTGCTGTGATGCTGTCGGTAGGGGCACCGGGCATCCACTTGCGGCTCCAGGGACTGGCAGGCTGCTCTGAAGGCACGGGAGGGCTGGCGAAGTTCCTACAGGATTTCACCCAATCCACCGATGGTACAGGCGCCCANCTGGCCAGAGCACACCGCAATACTGGAAAATTAAATTATCTAAACTGTGAATGCTCTTCACCCTCTGGAAGGACAGAAGTTTTTTGAGTTATGGTTGATACCTGATAATTTTTCTACGCTTCTTATATCTGCTGCCATCTAAGATTAATGAGGCTGTGTGCTGCTCAGAAATATGTTAATTAATTTCTGTGCTTCAAGAATATATAGAAGAGACTACAGAGTTCTAATTTTACTGCTAGAAGTAACTCCCTGTGCCTCTCACAAACACACAATCACTTTTATACTTACTATAAAGGATTTCTTAATTGAAGACAAAACAGACAGAAATGTCTTTCTTTTAAAAGAAACGCACTGTATCATTTGGCTAAAGCATGCCATGTAGTCAGTTCAAGAGCTGAAGTATCTACCTGCCTTCTCAAGAAAGAAAATGTACACCTTTCTAAGCTCAAAAGTAAACTGGAACAGTTGAAGACAACATCTTACACAGTGAATAGATCCACTAACAGAGTATTGCTGCGACAAGATGTTTCAAGGCTATATTTTCAGTATGAATTGTATTTAAATATTATGCAGGACTTTTGCAAAAGTAATTCCAAAGGGATATGTAAAAGTCATTCCAAAGGGATTAACAGGAAAAATACACACGTTGTATAAGGATTGCAAAATGTAAGGGAAGCAGAGAAATGTTTTATACTGATCTCAAGTGAATAACAGCATTGAAGGCAAAGTTAAACCTCATTGTCTGGCAAAGCACATTGGTCAAATTGAACAAAAATACAAGGCCAGAAGAATGGAAATGGTTGGTCTCAGAATAAAACAAGCAGGCCTGCTTGCTTTGCACTGGAGAAAACAACTAACAAACAAGGCCTTCCCTCTGTTCTCCCTTCCCCAGGACTGTATTCCTGGAAATTAAATGGCTGTGTCCATGCAAATCAACATTCTTTGACAGATGTAATAATCTGGTACAGCAATGTCAGTGGAATTACAAACATGAGTCTAAGCAGTTTACAAAGAAATTATGGGTTCAGACATTTCACCCGTTGTCTTTGTTGTCCAGAACTTTAATAGCTGGTTACAGAACAGTAAGAAAATAACTATAACTTTTTATTAAAAAGTAGTCAGGTCACACTCTGATCTGTCAATTTAAAAAGCGGCAGGAGAGAATTATGGGTTGTCCCTAATATTCCTAGGAAGTTATGAGTCTTAAAGGAATGCATTCCTTCAAATTGACCTGTGTGTGACCTTGCCTATTTTAATGGTTGGAATACCAGCAAAACCTCTGTTAGAAAATAGTTTGATGCAATTTTCAGGTTTTGAAGGCCATGTTATCCAGACCACACAGAGGACCAATTGCTATGGGAAATATAGGTAATAAGAAGTAGATTCACTGTTTTTGATATCACTTACTATGGTTTTTACTGAATTTTGTCAGAAATATTTTCAACTATTTTATATCAGAAGGTAATCTATGTCTCAAAACACATGACCACTCAGCCTAATTTATTAGGAAAAATCCGAAGTTATTCATACAATTCTTATCTGTTTAAGGTAAAAAATCCCAGTTTGACAAATATCAAAAGCAGTCTTTATCCTACTTGACCAGTTCTTCTGATAATGATGTGTGCCATATGTACCCTATATATATTTAGGACTTTAGAATAAACTTTTTCACACCCTTCATTTCATCTGATTGAGTACAAGTTCTGTCATAAAATATGTCAATACATAAACTATATGTCCTTGTGCATTGTATTCAGTTTTTATATTAAACAGATGTGAAAGAACAATAAATACTATACACATGCCTGGAAAAAGAAAAGGTAGGAAAACCACACCTCAAAACTGGAGAGTTATGCTTCAAAAATAGCCCTGGAGGTAGAGGATGACCCCCCAGGCTGAGAGCAGTAAATGACAACAGACTGGAGAGCAATCCACAGCCCACAAGCTGGATTTGAATTTGAGCTCTTGAGTTTGCAACTATAAAACTAACTACCCTGCTAACAACCCACAGAGACCAGATGGACCTGTAATTAATTGCAAATCCTTGTATTTGTGCATTTCCAAGGTATGACTGATAATACAAATTTATGCACAAGTACTTATATAAATGTATACAAACAATGATGATGTTTATTAGAAGACGGGGCCATTTCTGAAGTTCCATGGAGTATTTATAAAAAGATATCTCTCTCATGATTTCTTATTCCCTCCTTGAGAGACCATATGGAGTATTAATTAGACAAAAGAAGTGGCACACAAGGAACATGAGTTTTGCTTCACATGCTTCTGGGGGGAATTTGCACAACTCTCAGCAAGCTGTGTATTTGTAGGAGATCGGTAAGTGGGGGGGAATAGCAATGGCTTTCAGCACAGCTAGGTCTGGATGTGGGCATCTGTGATGTCCACATCCAGATGACCACAAAAGCAGTGTGAAGGAACAACATGGATGTGTATCCTCAACCTTACTCACAGGAGATGTCGATTAAAACACTGGTAAGACACTGAAAACATCTCCAGGGAGCCATGTTGCTGCCTCGTGAGCCATGTCCTCTCTATGCAGCTGCTGAACTCAGACAGCTGATCCTCAAACTGGTCAGTTATAGGGAATTATAGGGAGTGACTAATTCCCTGGGGTGTTTGCTTTTCTAGACAAACTAAAGGGAAATCAGGGAGATTGTTCTCCTGATTTAAGGCCTCTGGTAGGTGTTATTGGGTAAGATGAGTATGGGCTTGAGTTAATTTAGAAAGATAGAGAACCCATTCAGCTCTCATTTATGCAGTCCTGCAATTTGGCCACAGGCTGAATTTCAAGAAATGCATCTGCAACTTTTTCTCCTTATGAAAACCTATAAAAAACACTGGAGTAAAAGAGGTGATTTCTAATACAAATTTCTACCGGTTCTAGTGATTTTTGAAATGAAAGACTATAGAATGAATTTTATAGTAGGCTGAATTTGTGTAAGAGCGTATGCATCGCAATGAATGACAGGTGCTGTTTGGCACCTTAGACTACATTTAGTCTACAATCTAAGCTGTAAAGGTTTTGTATTGGAAAAGAAAAAAAGAGGAAGGCAATAGGAGACTACCTCATTTTACCCCTTCCTCTAGCTGGCCATGGTGTGTCTTGGTAAAGCTCCATGCTAGGCCTTGGTAGAAAGAGCAATTCCATCTATCTGTCATAATGGAATGATGCGACACAGAGTGATTAGAGTGGAAAGGAAAGAACCTTTCTTCTTAATGCTGGATTCCAGCATGAATACACTCACCATGGCTTTGCTGCTCCAGACAAGCAACCACGTCTGTCCCACCCAAGTGCAGATCCTCACGCATTAGGCAAGGCTCACCACATCCATACTGCTTGTGCAATGCAGTTTCCTGAGCAAGAACCTCTTCTGGCTCTTTTTGCTAAGAAGAGAACTTGGTTTGCAACATACATACAGTGCAGATGACTTGGAGATTGGTGTCATGGAGTGAAAGAGGTGCTGAACCCATCTGACAGGATAGATGCGCACTGTGAAATCAGTGAGATTTTGTTACATTTCTTCTTCCAAATATAAACTCCACAGATTTTCATTTTCAGAAGTGTTCATTTTTTCCCATAGCTGTAATAGCAGCAGTATGAATCTGCGCATTCATTACCTACATACAGCAGCTTGACTTTTTTACAGTGACTCATTGGAGCCTGAGGTCACTGAGTGGGAAGGTTTCAAAGACCTGCTAAGGAAGCACAGTCCCTGTCAGGAATTTTTGATATAGGTTATCTCTACCTTGTGCAGCTGAGCTACTGACAAAGTGATTTCACAGGAGATCTTTATATATATTTAAAAGGTGATTCACTTAGCCTCAGAGACAACAGACGTTGAAGGCAGTTGACTGCAACACTACAAAAATCACTTTATGGTACTAAATACTTTCTTCATAACTGACAGAATCATTATTTTTTGTGTGTACTGTAGTTCCTTTGTGCCATATAAGCACTCATTATCCTAGACTTACTAAGGTTAAAAATCTCTGCTGGGTGACACAGGGAAACTTGAGCAGCAGGGTAACAATTAACAGACCTCAAAAGGTTTTGAGGTTTCATCTGGATAAATGCAGATGGATTTGAAGGTGGTTCAGCTAAAATGTCTCTCCCTCTTCAATCCCTTCTGGTTTTTTTTCCCTCCCCTTCTTGCTTTTTTATTTTTTTTTCTTTCTTTCAAGCCAAAATTATTTGATTTCAGAATCAGGCAGCAGATCTAACAATTCCAGATTTTCACTTGCTGTGTTGCCGATTTTTTACTTCGGTTTAATAGTTCACTAGTAGAACCCACATGCCTTGATGTTTTATTTCTGTTTCATATCCAGATAGGTTCATTTTTCCCTTGCTATAATAGAAGCAGTATGAATCATTACCTTCCTACCAGCACCCTGGCTTTGGAAGGTTTTCACTTTTGGTTTATATCTGCTTTGAAATCAATGAATGATCCTAACTGCTTCTCTCTCTATTTTTTTTTTTTTTTAAGAGGACATCAGTGACTTCGAGACACAAATATTAAGGTATTGACTGACTTAATGTTTTCACTGAAGACTTTAGTTCATGATATATAAAATACTACATGATGATATTTTAGTATTGTTTAATCTCTGGGTGTCATTAGGTATGGTTCTGGCTGAACTCTACTTGTATTGTGGGTTCCATCTGTAATATTTGGTTCTTTGCAAAATTGTATAACCGTGTCATACCAATCTTCCAGATGGACAAAGATACAGCTTTCAAATTGTCAGGCTCAGGTCTTCTTCAGTTCACCTGACAAAAAGTTTCAGGTCTTTGGGCTACCACTTCTCTGTCATAGTGAGCCAGAAACCATGGGAATAGACTTTTCTAAATCTCTGTGTTTGGAGTTCAGCTTACCCTGAACCTTTAGGCCTGGGGTAGCCTGTAATTGTAGTCTACCAGTTTTGATTTTTCACTACAAATTTGGCACAGTTGAGAAGGTGTTGCTTCAAACTGAAGTGAAACTAAATACCAGCTTTGCAAAATCATTGTATGTTGCATTGACCCCTTCTTCATACCATTTATTGGGAACTGTGTGATAAAACATACTTATTCCACATGCAGTTGTAAAGATTTGTTCACCTTCCAGCTTGGTTTCCTCATTCCCACTATCACAAGGCAGCACAGCAGTGTTATGGCAAGGTACTGCAAGGGACTCAGGATAGGGGTGTGTCTGAGTAGCCTGTTTCTTTTGCTGGCAAGAGTCAAGGCTATAAGTGTGGTCATTGTTAAACTTAAAATAAAAAACCTGTTGATGGTATTCGTCAGATTCAAGAATATCAGTTCAAGATCTGCATTTCTCTTACATGTCATGGGAACAATCCCAAAGAACTCTGCTAACTGGGTGGCCATTAATTGGATTCCTGTTTCTGAGATTACCCATGAAACATTGATAGATTCATAAATCTGCATGTGAGATGGTTCTTTTCCTCAGAGCAACTGATATGATATTTATGGTTCACCTCTGTTGCTTTTGGAAAGAAGGCCAACACCAGATATCATGGGTAAGTCAAAATAATCACCAGGTCATGAGGACTGTTGGTCTCACTGGAGGAGTCAAAGAACAGTGAAGATGCTGTACGCCTTATGCACCTTTGTGTAACATCTGTCTGAATAACCCCTCCAGTCTTCTTGGTTTATGAGGGCCACAGTAGGATATAAACAGTGTTAAAATTGATTTTTTAGTAATAAATGAACATTACAGTTGCACACATGGCATACAGAATTTGTTGCCATTTTTTTCCTACCTGAAAATAAGAGTTGGCTGTTTCTGTCATTGCTGAGGAGCTTAATTCCTTCTGGCTGTAGTTTTAGTTGTAGGGGCCACATAGAGCCTTTTCATTTGAGAGTGACATCATCCTCAGTTCATCATTACTGTGTGGATGTCCTAGCAGAGCTGTGTTGCCTCCACACCTTGGTAAAGCAAAGCTTACCTTGACCTGTCTGAGGATTGTCTGTGGTGGGTTCCACGGCAGCAGCTTCACTCTCAGAGTTCTGCCTTAAGACACTGCAATTTGCTGAAGTCACTCAAAAATTGAAAGAACTCAATTTCTGTACAGCTGGCTGAGCTCACTGAGGTGGTTCACATGCTCCTGCCACAAGGTGCCTGTACTTCTCTCTGCCCAAAGCTACAGTCCACTAAACAAGGACTGTAAAATAAATCTGTGGCTCTGCACAGACAAAAAAACACAGTCTGCCGCAGCAGGAGATCCAATTTATTCAACAGCTGAATCTAGTTCACTAGAAGATGAGCTGAGGCAGAAGAGCTACAGGAGCAAATTCCTCTGCTGCTTTCGGAAAGGTGCTACAACCTCTGACAGCAGGGGAGGCCCAGGTCTGAAAGATGATCCAGAAATTGAGACACAGCATGCTCAGAGATCTTTTTTATCAGTTTTGTCTGTCTACAGTGATAAAACATCCTTGCAAAGGTAAAAAACCCAAACCTTTAATGCAGAGCTCCAAAAACGAGGATAAATGTGGAGGACAATACAAGAAATTAGATTTTCCCTATATTATTTTATAAGTCTGTAATAAATAAACTGTCCATCATATCAATCCACTGACTATATAGGTAAAGGAATTTACCTATTTTATTGATGATCATTTTGGCCCAGCCACACATGTGCATATCATGAATTATCAGGAGTATAAGTGAAGGTTCAAAATGTTATATAGGTATCTCACTTCTGATTTGACCAACAGAGTACCCACCCATACCTCACATCCCAAACCAAAAGTAAAATGAATGAGTTGTCCCACTTTTTTCCTCATTTTCACCACTAAAATGAAAAGCAGGGTGTAAGTCTGAGAGCAGAACTTATCTAGATTGTAGTCTATTTGACTTGAAGGCTGTCTTTCTGTCATGTGCTATTTTGTTTTTATGTTTTAGCAAACTAAAATCCTGATCATCTAATGGTGACTCTGAGCCCTGACTAGAACACAAATAAATAGTAGTAATGAAAGTTGAAAACAGATGCACAATTCAGGTAAGATCCAAAACAGAACTGAAACAGGGCAACAGCTACCTTCAGTTTCTATCTGACGCTTCTGTTTCCAAATTTTCAGAGTAAAATTTGAGGTAATGCATATGGGCTAAAAATGGGAGAAGTCTGCTTGTAAAGATGATGATAATGAAAAAGTGATCACGAAAAATAGCCTGCTTACTATGGAGAGGCTAACCTTAATGTAAATAAAGCACGTGCAAATACTTGTCCATGGGAATCTCATTCTGTGTAACAAGACCAGGTGCAAGATGCTGCACCTGGGCTGGGGCAAACCTCGGTATCGACACAGGTTGGGATGAAGAGATTGAAAACAGCCCTGGCCAGAAGGACTTGGGGGTGCTGGTGGGGGAGAGGCTGGACATGACCAAGCCATGGACACTCAGAGCCCAGAGAGCCAAATGTGTCCCGGGCTGCATCCAGAACCCCGTGGGCAGCAAGACAGGGAGTGGATTCTGCCCTTCTGCTCCGCTTTGGTGAGATCCCGCTGGGAATATTGCATCCAGCTCTGGGGTGCCCAGCACAAAAAGGATGCAGACCTTGGAGAGAGTTCAGAGTAGGGCAGCCAAGATGACTAGAAGGATGGAGCACCTCTCCTATGAGAAAAGGCTGACACAATTATTTTTTTCACACTGACAAAGAGGAGGCTTCGGGGTGGCCTAATGGCAGCCTTCCACTACCTGAAGGCAACAAGAAAGACAGAGGGGGACGTTTTACAAAGGTGTGTAGTGATAGGACGAGGGGGAATGGATTCAAACTGTAAAAGAGTAGGTTTAGATTAGATATAATGAAGAAATTCTGTATTGTGAGGGTGCTGAGCACTGGAACAGGTTGCCCAGAGAAGCTGTGGATGCCCCATCCCTGGAATGGCCAGGTTGGATGGGGCTCTGAGCAACCTGGTCTAGTTAAAGGTGTCCCTGTACATGATGCGAGTTGGAACTAGGTGGTCTTTAAGGTCCCTTCCAACCCAAACCATTCTGTGATTCAATGATTTTATGATTTTATGGTTCTACGTATGCTTGAAACAGTAAACAGAAATCAAGCACTAGTGACTGAAATATAAATATTCAGATAGAATTAATGAGAGAGATGGTAACTGTTTTGATTATGCCATTAGTTAGTTATTAAGAAAATGATGAAGGCATATTATGTGTGTGTAGTGAGCCACTTACTCTAAGATTCAAAGCAGGTAATGGACTAACATCCATCTTAAATCACTTCCAGTGAAATAAACTTAATTCAGATTTTTGCTTGGGATAGCAAAAGACATCCCACCTAAACACAACCCTGTATATTTTTCTTTTTCAGTCATTTTTTTTCCTGTGGGGATATGAATAAAGAGATTACAGAGAACTAGATTCATCCCTGTTCTAACATCTTGAAGGTTCATGGCAACTGTAGCCAAAATGGAATACTGTAAGGAATAGTTCATGCTTTCCTTAAAAAACAGGGGTTTTTAAAGTAGATCTGTAATGCATTAATTCTTGGTGTAATGACCTGTGTAACACCCTGTCGTGCTGTCAGGAAAGACTCCAGGGGAAGAAATGTCCATCCTGACCCTCCTACCAAAAAGTCTATTCCTGCCTCCTTTGAGAAG
The DNA here is from genome assembly GCA_013400735.1 of Pomatostomus ruficeps. Classification (NCBI taxonomy): domain Eukaryota; kingdom Metazoa; phylum Chordata; class Aves; order Passeriformes; family Timaliidae; genus Pomatostomus; species Pomatostomus ruficeps. The sequence continues at coordinate 9,106 of VYZT01027961.1, read as the reverse complement.
ATTCAGGCTCCCTGACAGGTCACCCTTTTAGGGATGAGTCCTCCTTTCTCTAAAGCCCTGCCAAAGTGAACTTTGGGGAATGATCTCACCCTCGAGGAGCTGGAGGTGCAAAGACGTTACTTGCTATTACTGCTTCCGTAGCTGTTTGGGTTTGCCTTTAAGAACCCTTCATGAAACCAAGGACGGCCACATGACAGAATCTGTCCCAGAAGAGAACTTTTCAAATTCTTGTTTTATTAAGAATGCGTATCTGGAGTCACTCTGCACTTTTTCCTACTGGAGTCCTCTCAGATTTCTACTGACCTATTTTCAGTTTATGAAATACTTGCAAATCCCTTTGAAATTAATTATTTATCTTCAAGGACCTTAGGTTTGTCTGTTACCTGATATTTTCTTTCAACTGGTATATTTTCACCAAAAAAATGGCTTTATTTGCAATGACAGAAGCAGAGTTTTACAGAATTCACCGTATTGCCATGGGAACGAATGAGTTCCTTCTGAATCATCATGGCCAAACTAACTCAGATGAAATAGGAACAAGCCCTAACCTTTGCCCATTCTTCAAACATACGTCAAAACTGATACGGTCTGAATGTTCAAAAAATTGAGAAGGTCCCTGGGATACATAGGTGGATTTCTAAAGCTATTTATATTATTGGAAAAGCAAAGAGGCACCTGCTGATTTATCTCTACCCTTTCACACTTAAACACTTGAAAAATATGTGACTTTTGGGCTGCAAAGAATAATTAACAGCTTACTGAAAAAGCTGTGAAGAAAGGATATTCTTTTAGGAAATGGTTCTAAATTTCCTTTCATACTTCTTTCCTTTTAGGATTTTCCAACACGTTTTTATGTTTCTAATAAAAAATAATAATAATTTTAATCACTGTCACAAAGATGCATTTTCTTTATTATTGGTAGATCCATTAGAATCTGAGATGTCTTCAACTTTTTTGTGCCTATTTTTACCATTAAGATTTTGGCAAAGGAAAAATGTTGAGAAGTTACCGTGAAAGTGTAAAGAAAAAAAGGGGAGGAATCAATAAAACGTATTTCATTTTATATATGAATAAAAGAAGAAACATTGAAATAAAAATGCACCAATTTTTGAAAATCAAAATTAAAAGATTAATTTTTCTTATTTTTCCTGACATTGTCTTCAAAAGTAAATATGTTCATCTCTGATGTTTTTAAATTAAAAGTGTTATTTTATGACTAAACATATATTTCACTATGAAGACTTTGGTATGCCTTCCTTATGACTGATTTTTTCCCTAATTTTATTGAGTATTGTACCTTGAAAGGATTCATTCTCCATCAATCAGTAAAGCGAGTCTATAATCAAACCTACAGTAAATTATAGTCTTAATTTCTGTGTTCACTAATACAGAGTTTGAAAGTGTTCACTTCAACACAGATAACAGAAAATCTAAAGGTTTCTGGCCTGCAGAACTGGGTTTGGGGACCTGAAGGAATCTGGTTCCACAGTGGGAGTGTGGATGAAGTAGGGTCTCCGACGAAGCACAGCTGGGTTCTGCCTCCATGCAATTGCTTCATGTATCCTTTATCATGGTAGAAATTCAGTCTAGTTGAAATTTAAACATTTGAATCTTTTTGTTTATACTGTAATGAATTTTGCCTTTAAGCAAATTATAGGAAACTAACCTTAATATTTCTGTGTTCCATTTTAGCAGTTCACCTACATTGAAATAAAAAAGTAAAATTCATTACAATTAACACGCACTTGCAAAGGATTGGTAGGTCATATAATTAAAAGTAAATTTATAATTATAAATATTTCAGTAATAAGGGTAGTTTTAACAACATTTTTAATAACTTCTCAGGATAAACCCCACTTTTTAGTATATACAGTTATTTTGCCTCCCATGAGAGCTATATCAACCAAGTCAGAAGACAGTAGGAAATATTGAACAGAGGTATGATTTTAAAAAAATGCTGGCAATTCTCACAATTTGCACATCAGTTTAATGCTTAAAGAGTACTCAAAGTTCAGAGATGTGTTTTCCTCAGAGTGTAGATCTTCAGCCCTCTATTGAAGGAGTACGTGTCTAAGGGTGTGGGGGAGTATGTAAGAGCTAAATTCAATACCCTTGGCTGGGGATACCCTGAGTTCAATCCTCTAATCCCAGAAAGGTTTTTCACTTTGGCCAATGTAATTTATTATAACATTAATTCAGCATACAGTGGAAACCAGCAATTCCCCTTATGATGTAAGGTACAACAGAAATTATGCGGAAACTGGGCTCTATTGCCTGCATTTGTAACTGGATTTGTTAGGCATGTGCAGAAGATTAAACTCTAGCTGTGAATTTGAGAGAGAGATGTCTGGCTTCTGAGATCCAGGATCATGTGCAAGGAGCAAATTCTTCTAGTCCAGGACATATCAGGACATGCTCAGAAGGGAAATGATTGGTGAAAAAGGAATATTATGATCGAAAAAGGAGTGAATTTAGGTGGCAGCCAAGGTCCTTCCTTCCTTCCTTCCTTCCTTCCTTCCTTCCTTCCTTCNCTTCCTTCCTTCCTTCCTTCCTTCCTTCCTTCCTTCCTTCCTTTCTTCCTTCCTTCCTTCCTTCATCATCTTTGTGGCTCTTTGTTGCACTCTTCAGGATGTCTATGCCTCTCCCAGAACTGAACACAATACTCAAGGTGTGGCCTCACCAGTGCTGAGTAGAGGGAAAGGATCACCTCCCTCAATCTGCTGGCAATATTTTGCCTAATTTAACCCAGGATATGTTTAGCCTTCTTTGTGCCAGGGGTAAATTGCTGGTTTATGTTCCGCTTGGTGTCCACAAGGACCCCCAGGTTCTGGCACTTTTGCTTCTAATTGCAGTTGTCTCTTGGTTTGGAATTGCCAGATTCTGGAACACCACTTTGTTTCTGTGTTGTTTTTTCTATGGTATTTTGTATTTTGCTGTGTTGTGATTTTTCAGACTTCTCCCAGCCATGCTTCTCATTTGCATAATAAGCATGGTTAATCAAGCAACAACAGCCAGGTGCACTGCAGGTCAGTTAAGAACATGGACCTGAACAAATCCAACACATACTAAACAGTTGGAGCAGCACTTTACACTATATACTGCAACTGTGGTATCCAAGTTATTAATGAAAATATCTACTAAAAGGAAAGCAAACAGCTTGGTTAAAGATTTTTTATAAATATGACAGAGAGTAACTACCACTAACTCTCATCCATCTACTACCATTAGACATCACGGTGCATTGGATGTGTCCATGTCACAAATGCCTTTAGGAGCCAAGGATGACTAGCAAAAGGATCATTTATCTCCTTTTTGCTTCTCAGTCTATACATTCACTCAGTGGTTCTATAGAGAGAGAGAACATCATCCACTTCCTATTGCAGCTGCTTCTGAGGTAGTCCTTCAGGGCTAGGACCTGAACTGGATCAAGTTTCCATGTAGAAAATGACTAGCCAAAGCATTTAGATATTGATATTTACCTCAGAAAAAACACACTTGCCATTACTGAATTATCAGAGAATTGAAGCAACACCTAAATATTCATCTCTTCAGCAGAGAAAGAAATGGTGGCCCATGGACTCTAAAGGGAAACCTTGAAGACGTACCTCCAAGAAGCATTAATCCTTTCCCCAGAGCTGGAATCTTGTAAGGGTTGTATAGTGGGATGTAATGAGAGAAAACTTTTAATTTGAGGCTGATTAAAAGCTTGGCCAGGTGGGGAAGAAAGAAAGTAAGTAGTAGAACTGGCTGAAACTGAGTTCCCATCACACAGCTAATTTCTTCACTTTGATCATTTTTCCCCCTTACATCATAAAAATGTAACTATATATGAAGTCTGTTATGAAACAAGATATTCAGAGATAATTCAGATGGGATCAATATAGGATGATTATTTTCATAAAATAGAAGTAGTTTGATTTTGGCTTTTATTATAGTTTGTTTCTTTTTTAATTTATATAGGGAGGAAAACTAAAGAGTTTTAAATGAAATCTTAGAAACGTCAATGACTCAGCTCTTGTTATTTTAATTTTTTTTTTCTGTATGCTTGTTTCAGTAATAACATTCCCCTGGCTTGCTTAGGTTTCACTGAACCAGTAATATAAAATTGTCCTTTCAAAAAATTATTGACCACATTCTGAAAAAATGGACATATTTTCACCTTTGATCTCTTGATTGATTTCAGCAATTAGCTGTCTTAAGACCTCGCAGAAAGAAATAGAAGTTTATGAAAACTTTCTTAATTCTTATTTTTGATACATATTTGCATTTGTTTTGTTCAACCTGGAGAAGAAGAGATTGAGGTGAGACCTCATTGCAATCTTCAACATCCCAAGGGGGAGGTGGAGGGGCAGGTACTGATCTCTTCACTCTCATGACCAGTGACAGGAGTCAAGGAAATGGCATGAAACTGAGACGGGGAAGTTTAGGTTGGATATCAGGAAAAGGCTCTTCACCCAGAGGGTGGTTGGGCACTGGAACAGCTCCCCAGGGCAGTGGTCACAGCCCCAGGCCTGAGAGAGTTTGAGAAGCATTTGGATGACGCTCTCAGGCACATGGTGTGACTCGTGGGGTGTCCTGCACAGCTGGACTTGATGATCCTGATAAGTCTCTTCCAACTCATCATAATCTATGATTCTTTGATTCTAATATGTCAAGTTCTACTTAGGTAGAACCTATTGCATCACATTCAAATAATTTCCAGTTCAAAAGGAGCCATATAAACAGACCAGAACAAACATTTTCTTGATTGTTCCCTGTTTAACATAAGCCCTGACAGACCCAGCTGCTCTTCCAAAGTTGTTTCAGCTGTGGGAGAGCTGATAAAAGTATAGGAATTTGTTCAAAGGGATCTTTTCCCTTTTATATTTGTAACATCTGAAATTAGGAATTAGAAATTTAGAGTTTAGAAAATTAGAAAAGTGGGGAGCTTTGTGACACACTAACTTTTCTTGCTTGGCATTGTTACAATCACTACCATCTTTCTGTGCTTTTGTTGAAAAGCTGGGTTTTTAAATTCTGCACAATAGATTTCATTGATTAGTTCTAATTTATAGAATGATATTCCAGAGACCTTGTCAATTGTCTATACTGCGAAATTTTTGGCTCAGCTGTCATCTATAACAAGCATTATTTTGGCTTAAGTACTCAAACTGAACAGGTGTCATAATTGAAATTACTTCTTCCATGTGACAGATGCTTAAAGCAAAGCTATATTGAGTGCTTCTGTATGACACAAAGCTCAAAGTTCAAGTCCTTCAAACCTATAGTAAACAAAATACCTTTAAAATTTAATTCTCTAGAAGTGATCAAATATAAAAGTACATATTTTCAAAAGTCTTCAAAATAATTTTTAGACACATGATCATGTACTGACATTGAATATTAGGATTAAATCTCCCTAGTCTGTATCATCCCTAGTTATACTTTCTCCTGATTTATGCATTGATTGCCTTTGACATATCTCTTCAGTTCTGCTAGGGGTGTGATCTTCCAGCAATATTTTCTTTCCCTCTACCCCTGCTCTGTGATGCCCATGTTTTGGTTTTCCTTCCTGCATGTTTATCTCAGCACGAATACTGAAGGTCTGTAGACATAAAAAAAAATCTTGTATTTTGTTTTCTGAGTTCTTTTGTCTTGATTTATTGATTCATCTTCACCATTCACTGAAAGACCTGTTCGCTTGATTTGTTTTGTAGTGTGCCCTGTAACACAGTCAGATACATTTGTTATAAATAATCTCTGAAATACCACTGCATGCACCTGAAAAGCAGAGAATGGCCTTACTGTGACTGTGCAAATGGAGTGCTGGAATGCTGAAAATGGGACTGCTAAACAGCTGGACAACACCTTAATATGCAAGATGTCTGCAGTCCTCCACAGGCAAATGAAAATCTGCAGCTTGGTGGTGTCACTTCATGATGTAAATGTGTGTACTACCAAATGCCTTACAGGTGAACTGGTATGTGGCAAAGATTTAGTGTAATGAATTTTTTTTTTTTATTATTTCAAGCTAGTTTAGCAGAGGGTTAATTAAAGGCACAGTAGACTGCTGATTACTAAAAGACATAATAGTTGATAACTAAAAGACAGATAATAGCTAATAACAGAACTGAGTTAAGATTGAAAGCTGGTATCTTTCAGGGGCTCTGGAACTGGGCTGCTGAACAGATTGATTCAATTTAGAGTCCACTAAAGATTTTTTTGCCTGATCCTTACTGACATTTGGAATAAAGGAACCTTAGGCTGCAAACCTGATCTTGAGATAACCAGTATTTTCAAAGGACTGAAATATTTGGGAGACATTGTTAATGGTGGTAACAGGCTCTGTGGAGTGGTCGGCCTGGTTGGGAGAATGGCCAATCTTCAGAAAGCTGAGTGGTCTTTGAAATGTCAGTTTGCACAGCAGGAGAGACAAATAGCAGCTGGCCTTGAAGAAACCAACAATTTTTGGTTACTCATCTGATTATTGTGTCTTCTTCTACTGCGCCACTCTAACTCCTCACTGAAATAGAACTACATTAAAAGTAAAACACCGAGTCTAGGCTCTACAAGCTGTAAAAACTCTTGGGCCCCTTCAGGGTATAATTCCCTCTTTGGAGACACCCACCTAGAGAGACCCATTCTTTGGTGATCAGTTGACTTAGATGTCATAAATAATTTTGAGATATCTAAGTAAGGTGGGATAAATTTCATGTTCCATATTTATGTGGTTTCCAGTGTATCACAGATGATGGTGTCTCATTCACACTCCTTGCTCTCTGGCACTAGAGGCATTCAGACCAGTCACCCTGAATTTCTCTGAGGAGTTACTCTTCTGTTTCACTCTGTGTACTGAAAACCTTTTAATAAAGTTTTCTTCCTCCAATCTCACACTCCTGAAAAATCAATTCTGCTTATTAAAGTTGACTATAATCTGGTCTAAAATTACATTCTCCTTTGTCTTCCATGACTGTTTTTGAGTTGTGTCTCTTTCATCACACATTAAGAATGCCTTTGAGAGGATCCCTCTTCACATTTCTGTGCATGCTTAGGTTGTTTTTCTTCAAAGTCATATTTTCAATGCCTTTAAGGGAGAAAAACTGGGACTTTAATGACTGTATACGGTGATAAAGCACATATTCAAGGTCCAGAATTTCATTATTTCATTGCAATTTTCTCCTTGGATTTTGTTACTAAATTGAGAAATATAAGCTTGTACTAAACCATTTGCTTGAAGAGTTTGTTTTGACTGGGAGTAATACAGCTGTTGTTGATGAACACAGACAAATATTAAATCTATGTTGATGGAAATATCCTTTTGAAACAAATAAATCTTCATGAGCAATTATATTCCAGCTTTCTTATAAACCACAAAAAATCTAAGAACCAGGTTTAGATTAGATATGAGCATTGATTAAGGAATGGTTATAAAGAATTTGAATTCTCAGATGAAAAGTCCATTAATATAGCGGTGAATCATTTTTGCGGACATATATCTAGAACTGGAATGGTTTATAAAAATTCATTTTTGAACCTACTGAAGAGTACTTATATAAAAATTTATCTGTCCCTTAACACTGGGGTATTTGGAAAAGATGTTAAAATTCACATTTTTCTATTAAAGAATAACTATCACAGAAGATAAGAACAGCTTTTTAAAGTCCAACAAATTGTCACTATCCTTTCTCCAGCAGTGGTTGGCTCTGCGTGTGCCAGTAATGATTGTGTGTAGGGAAAGAAAGTAAAATCTGTGTAAGTATGGAGTGGCCTTTCTCAGTTCTGGAGCAACCCAGAGAAGTTGTCTCTGCATCATCCCACCTTAAAAGAATGGTCTGTGAACAACTCCAGCTCCTTTGAAAATTCCTAGAAGGATTGCTTTTTGAAACAGCAGAATGAATCTTTTCCCTGGAGAGTATAGGATGGTCTTGATAACCAAGTTCAGCTTCTTGACTATTCAGTGGACATGTAGGGTTAAAGTGTGGTGATGATGATGACAATGATGATGATGGTGATGAAATCATTGATAACTAAAATTCCATTTGGCTTTAATTAAATCACAGTAATAATACAATTACAATTAATTATGACTGAGGAGAAGTCTTTATTACATGTCAGACTGGTCAGTTTTATATCTGCATTTCTCCTTGATTTTCGCATGCTTATAAGAGAAGCACAAATACTTTAATTCAGGACTATATTTCTGTTTTTGTAAAGAGACTTGTCCATGTTATGGTGTAATTACTGTTCCTATTTCCAATGCCAAAAAGAATATAAATATTTCTGAAGTTAGAAAACGGAGAAGTTAGTTTTCACTGATTTTTTTTGCACACTCTTCATCCTTTTATTTGAGCACCTTCTTTCTCTTGCTAATAGAAGCCAGCATTTATTTTAAAGGATGCTAGCAGATGTGCAGATTATTCTTCAAAACTTCCTATTCCTGTCAGTTGACAGATTTTTGTTATCATTTCGGATATTGGCAGACTTTATTTATGAAGATAGCTTTCCTATCTGTGTCAGTGCCAACAGAGGAGTAGCTCTGTTTTCTGCTTTCTGCATAAGATAGGACAGTCACAATGCTCTGACACATCCACAGGTGCAGTTTACTGATGTCTCACTGTGCTAGGAAGACCAAATAATAAAATTTAGTAACATATGTAAAGAGCACTGGCGCTCATATGTTTTTGGAAATGATTTTAAAAGATCAGTCAGATAGTGTTCAGGCAATGCTTTTTAAACATCTTGCTTTTCAGATCACTTCTGGTCCCTTTCCAGGCTGTAGGCAGAATGAAAGTTGATTTTGTGATGGTTTTGTGTCTGTTTGGGGTTTTTCTAACCTGTTCCAAAATGTGGCATAGTGTCTTTCTCATTTTAAATCAGAATGTCTTGATGTTAAATACCAAGCTAATGGGAGCATTGATTAACACAGTGTAATAAATCACAGCAAGTTCCTATCAATGCAGATGTTGTCCATTACTAAGTAAATGCACAAAATTCAGGGGATTACTGTGCATTTTGGCAGTGTATGAAGGCAGAGTGGGTAAATGTTCTCCTTCACAGCAGAAGTTCCTATCAGTGGGTGCAATTATCATGAAATGCATTTAATGGAAAATTTTGTGCTGTTTTTTTT
>VYZT01027960.1:49136-63411 GCA_013400735.1 Pomatostomus ruficeps | reverse complement strand
CAACCGTGATTTAATTAAAAAAAAAAAAAAAAGAAAAGAAAAAAAGCATTGTTGTTGTTTGGGTTTTGTTGTTGTTTGGGTTTTGTTGTTGTTGGTTTTTTTTTAATGGAAGAGGTTTGAATGCCCTTATTTTTAAATAGCAGCCAGAAGAAGACAGATCTTCTTCACCCTTCAGTGAGGTAGAGCATATTTACCTCAGTAAGATCCAAGTGTGGTTGAACACTGGAGAAGACAGGGAGGTTTCTTTTTCCATATGGTTTGGCTGTTAAAAGCAAATTGTAGTTAAACTCTGAGTTGACTTAGCTGTTTGCATTCTTACATATGGTATGTGTTTTTGCAGTTGTCTTAAGAGGTTTTGATTTTGAATACTGAAAGTGTGGGTAAAACCAACAAGATGAATTAGTTGCTGGAATGTTTAGTGTGCTCCTGACTCAAACAAGGGAATAACTTTTATTCTTTGTGGATAAAAACAACTTAATGCTTCAGGAGACATATAATTTCTAGACTAATGGCATAGTATGAAGCATAAATGAGTTATAAATTTGCATAATCTGCAGAAGATGCAAATTCTGTTCTGAGCCATTAGGCAGCCTACCAGTTTATTCCCCTTGACAAAGATGGCTGATGAAGAGGCACAGACATTGCAGGATCAAGCTATAAATTTAATTTCTGGCACACTGGCAGCTCTTCAAAGCGTCTTTTGTTGGCAAACAAGGAAGTTCTTGCAATGTAAATAAATGTATCTTGCAGCCCACATAGAACAGAGATGGAATGAAATGTAAGAATATTCTTTGGTTTTTGATGAAGTGGTTTTCTCTGGGAGAGCAGAACACAGAAATCATTCAAGAACACTTCTAAGGCTGCAAGATTTAACTCCTTTTTATCTTCTTAAAGCAGCCTGTGCTGAACACCGTTTGCCATAAGAAACAGGGACTGTATAAGTTGGGGGGTTTCTCCTCAATATCTGCATAAAAGAGAAATTGATAAAAGATAGTACAAACCTATTCTTTTCTCATCCTCTTTTTTTCCTATAAACTGACTTTGTGGCCTTTCCACACAAAATTCTTGAAGAATGTCCCATTTTTGACATGGCAGCTCTCAAATCTGGGTGGAAAAACTGTAGATCATGCACTAGAGCTAAAGTANAGATCATGCACTAGAGCTAAAGTAAATTATTAATTGAGTAAACTCTTCATCTGACACTTAGTGTTATAATAGAAACATTATAATCATGTCTCATTTATTCAGACTATCTCAAGTGAATGTGTCCAGTAATAATTAGATAGACAATTTTTGTAATATTTGCATTAGCCTATTAGTCCTTTTCTTCATTATATGTTTTGAGTGCTACAGCCTCTGGTTAGATAGGTATTGGTTGAATAACATTAAGGGAGGAAATTTGCTGGTTTTCAGCTCAGTTTCACAAAACTGAAGTACTCATAAGGCCAAACAAGTACAAAAAATTGGTTGCAACTAACTTTGGTTTACAGCAAGGAAATCAGTGGAAACCAGAAGGCCAAGGGGGTTGTCTTCCATCTGTGCTGAAGATGCAAAGTCATGCTATCTATAGGAAAAGAAAGATGACATTGCCCTTTAGCCTGGGTTTAATGTAGGTCAGTTGGGTCACCAAATGACATGACTTTAATGGCCAAACTGCTTTTAACAATTGCCTTGGGCAGTGTTTAATTTCACTGATCTTTGCCAGCCTTCAGGAGAAGAGAGAGGAGAAATCCACCTTATCTTCTGGTTTTCACACAGTGATGATTTAATCCTCTTTTGTACTGAAATTTCTCTAATAAAACCTATTACCTAGTGCACACTTTCTTGTTATAGTTGAACTCAACACAGGCTTGTATGGAATTTCAGAATGAGTTGACAGAGAGGTTTGCTAGTGTTCTTGGGCTCTTCAGCTGCCATGTGCAGAATTCCCTGTCTGCTTAAGGTGACCTATGGTTTATTATCTCTTTCACATGCAATATCTTCCTTCTCACTGCAAACCACTGTAACAGAATCAATCATATAGTTTAATAACAGAAGAGGAAGGATAGAGCTGAATTCCAGTTATCCTACTATTTTTCCATCCTACGATGGACTAGGATAGCAGTTCAGGGAATATACGATGTTCTCTTTCGGAAATACCTCAGTATATATCTTAGAAAGTGCATGAATGTGTGTCAGTTTTGTGTAGATGCTCTGAATGGGCTGTTGCTCAGAAACAATGTCTCGAGGTTGTAATGGAGGGTGCTATTAACGTGCTGGTTTAATGGTCTGTAATGCTGGGGAGGGAAAGACAAAGAAAAGCAAATGTTGAGGCATTAGTGGGAAAAAAAAAGGAAACCAAACAAAAAAAAAAATATTCTGCCATGCACATGCATCTTAGGTATACCAACATCTTGCAGGTCACACACGGTTTGTCTCCTTCCTTTTGCTTCTGTGATAACACATATTAAGATTGGAAAAATACAGAGAAAGAAATAACGTAGTGTACACTGATCGAAGTGTAGAGCAACTACTGTTATGTAAGGAATAACTACATTAACTAGACTTCAGCCCTGCAAGTCAGACCGCTGAAGTCCATAAAATACCGTGGGGCAGAAGGTGAGAACTGTTTGTGTCTTCTGGAGGAAAAGAACTGAGGAGCATCAAATGAAATTAGCGGGGGCCGTGCTGAAAGCAAACAAAAGGTGATAATTATCAGTGTGAGGTGGGTTATGGTGCTCCTTTCTCAGGTCGCAGGCGTGGTGCTTTCCAAAGCAGCGGGATAAATTTATGGTTCCTGTTAAATGAGCCTTGAGCTGCAGATCAGTGGAGGTTGGGAGAATATTTCAGGTACTTAGGACTGCAGGAACATCACGGAGTTTCTGTTCTTCTCTGCAGTTCTGCCACTGTGTGATTTAGGGAAGGCAGCCTGTGGTCTGACATGCTGTGTCTGCTTTTAGGTTGATCTGACCCCTCCATTGTTCTTCTTTGATTAGCGTGGGTCACTGTGTTGGGCGAGATGGGCTGCGGAAAGTGTTCCAGGTCTGTTCTTTGCTCACAGTGCATTTCCTGCAGGCAGTGAGCCAGATGAAAGCACCATACAGGTGTCTTGTCCTGCACCATTTTTATAGGTAATAAAACTAACAAGCAATTCCAGGTATGCCAGAACTGAAGAAGCTAGTTTCCTAAAGATTTGATTTTTTTCTGTTAATAAACTATAATTTAAAATGTTTTCTCTATTTAGGATGAGGTGAGGATCAGCCCTTCTCATGGCTTCCTTTTGTACTATCATTACACAGTCAAATGTCTTGCCTAACTGGCTAAATTTCCTCATGAATATTGAGAAGCTGAAATATTTTTCAGAGCTCTGTTCCTCTGTTTCATTTGCATGAAATTGTGGGTTTAAGAGGTGCTTGACAGAAAACATGTAATATGAGCCATGTTCCTCTTGGAAGCCAGACAAAAAGAAATAGTATGAAATAAACAGAAATAATAGAAATAAACCAAATAATCTTTCATCTTGCCCAAAAGTAGTAATAATATAGTCAAAAAAGTTCCATGAATATAAAAAATAGATTAACTTTAATCTTTCTAAAGTTTTGAGTGTAATACAGGTTAGCGCAATGCTCACGGTTGTGCACAGGAACAGTGGGGTATGAGTGTGACATCCTATTTTTCTTACATTATTTAGTAACTGACACACATGCTGTGTTCTTGCTGGTTGTTAACAGCATGTGAATTATGAGGCCAAAGGGGTCTTCCTCATGACAATGGCTAATGTTTGCAGAAATGCAAAGGTCATGATCATGGGTACTTTTTTTTAATGCCAACTTGATACCGATGACAATTACTGAACTAGACAGATCTTAAAGGGTCAGTTTATTGACTTACCTTCCCTGCTTTGTGAGGGGTGATGGAGTCAAGGCAACTGCCAGGCTTCTGGGCTGTTCCAATTTAAGTGAGTTTAGCCTTGGATAGTTTTCCTTCATATTCCCATGAAAAAGAGGAGCAACTGGTTCACTAGGTTTATTTTTCTGCGAAGTGCGACTTGATTAGCAATATTATTATCCTCTTTAAAAGAGAAAAGAAAATCAACTTCTTAAAACATATTTTGTGGTTTTGAGATAATTTTCTTTTCCTTCTAACCTCTAGTTTAAACTTTAATGCAGAAAAAAATGGGTGGTTTTGTACTTCCAGATTATAAATGCCAATGGTGACTGTAGTGTACTTTTGAAAAATAATTTTTTAAAACAAAGTTGAATATTGACATCTTTGAGGTAAGCCCGGGGTGTTCAAATATGCTCTTTATTTACCTATGGCTGAAAACATGTGAATGTCTATTTTGGATTTTTTTAACAGACATAATGTGTTTGGAGGGAATTGCAGCTGTAGGACAAATGGCCATGGGTTGTATCTTCTTTTTCCCAGCTCAGGTGTTCAAAACTGAGTGTCCATGAGCTTAAAATTGATTCTGAACAAATTCCTCTGTAATGCAGCGACCTTACATCTGTGGGATGCTGGAAATCTGCACTGCAGTGTGTTTAGTCGCCCCTTGCAACGATTAAAAATTTGAAGTGGAGGCATGAAGGCTATTACTTGTTTCTTTGGAAACCATACTTTCCAGTTACTGCACTGGGTGATTTCTGGAGTAGTGAAATACTAGACCAGTATTTTGAGAGAGGGCAGGTCACACATCAGGAAGCTGAGTCACAGTTGGAGTGGATACAGCACTAGGAACTATCTTTCTTAATAGCCTGAGAAGACAAGAGGTATTAGATGACCTAATCTTTTTCCTGTGAAATTTTTGATCTTGTGACTTTATTTTCCTGGTTGCCAAGACTAAATGTAGAGGTCATCTTTTTTTCTAAATTTTTTTTTTCCCTTTACACAGGAAAGTTTCATCAATACACAGCTGACTAGTTTGAACCTTGCCTGAATTTGTGGCCTTCTGATGCAGGTATGGTAGGTGTATGGTAGATATGAGACTAGAACTTAATTTTATCAGTTTACAAAACTATTGAATAATTACTAAAAAGAGGACCTTGGCTTTATGATGAGAATCTTTGTCTCAAAAGAGGCTGGAAATTATGCAGTCAATAACTTTGTGTTTGATAATAGCAAGTCCACATGAATTTTGTCCGAAGTTAAAGGAGTTAGTCAAAACCAATGTGAGAGTTGAGTGTAAGCTTAGAATTCTTGTTTGCGTCCTCTTGGGAGCTGGGGGGCAATGGTGGCAAAATGAAGGTTAAAAGTCTTGCTGAGGTTAAAACTGGCAGTGAAGAAAGACTCACTTTTAGAAACAAATGAGAGGAAACAGCAAATATTTTTAGACAAATTGTGTTATTTTATTGTTTTAAGTAAGTATAGGTGAAACTTGTAATCTGCTGAGGTTTGCAAGTGGTTTCTGTTACACAATTTAGTATCCCAGTACTTTACCAGACTTCAGTCATTTGTGTGAAACTTGGGTTTGTTCAACAGCTGTTGCTCTGTCCCCTTATTTCAGTTGTTGGTAGTTTTTGGCATCAGGCATACTGCTGGAGCAATTGCTGTGTTTGCAGAAGGGAAATTGCTGTAAAAACATTGTTCTTGCTCGCTTTTCTTTTTTTAAAATCCTTGCTGTCTAATTACTTTGTACTTGGCAGGAGTAGATTTAATCTTGAGTTTACATCTTTGCTGTCCCTTCAGAAATTAGCCAAAGCTATTTGAGTTAAGAGCCAAAATTTCTAGTTTATTCATGCTCAGAAACTTGCTAGTGCTGCACTGCTAAAATTCTACCTCCCCTATGGTTCTGTTACAGCCTGCAGCTGTACAACCTTTAGTTGTACCCCCTGATCCTTACAACCCCTCTGAAGATCAGGCAATGAAACTGAGGAGGTTTTTAAGGCTGGGTGTTGTGTGTGTGTGACTGTATGACTCTACTGGTTGGATTTAGGCAGGGTGCAGGTGGAAGATGGTGAGGAAATGGAAATAATCATGGGGGGAGTAAACAAGGAGGCTGAGAAAGATAGGGAAGCTTGGAGTGAAGGATGTAGAACAAATGGAGAGGGAGATTGGACTGGCCATAATAGAATTTGAGGGCTTGGAAACTAAAGGGAAAGCACATGTTAAAGAAATCAAGATTGGCCTGATGAGGAGGAACTGTCTGAGGAGCAGAAATGGAAGTGAAGGGGAGTTGAAGGCAAAGCTGGGTGATGACACTAAGGATGTGTTGACAAGGAAGCTAAGAACTGCTGAGATGAGGGGGGAAAAAGTGTGCTGAAACCAAGTGTTTCTGACAAATTCATATACAAATAGGCAATGTTGTTTGTAATGAATCTTTGGATGATGGGAGAGAGAATTGCTGTACTGGGATAAAACTTCAGGAGTGGGATGAAAACCCTATGGAATGACAAGAACTGTCCCAGTGTGGCCTAGTAAACATGACTCAGATTAGGGGAAGGGACTGGTCTGGAGTTCGACAAACGAGTTGGGAGAAGAAACTGTAGGGTTATATGAGAATAATATGTTTCCACAGAACTTTATCCATTGTAATCCCTAAAAAAAGAATCAAGCTTTTTTTGTCACTTTTCGGCTTCGTGTTGGGCTGACCCTGGCTGGACACCAATATCCACCAAAATCACTGTATCACTCCTTTCTTGAGCTGGATGGGGGAGAGAAAATACAGCAAAAGGCTTATGCGTGGAGATAAGGACAAGCAGAGACCACCCATTACCATCAAGGGCAGAATAGGCTTGACTTGGGAAAATTAGTTTTAATTTATTACAAATCAAATCAGGATAGAGTAATGAAAAATAAACCCAACTCTTTAAACACCTATCCCCCACCCCTCCCTTCTTCCTGGCTCAACCTTGTGGGTCCCTTCCAACTCAGAATATTCTGTGAAATTTCTCTCCTTCCTCCCACCCCAGCAGCACTATCAGTTCATCACATGTTGTCTCTGCCATTCCTTCCTCCTCAGGGAGAGGACTTCTCATACTCTCCCCCTTCTTCACCACAGGGTCCCCTTTTCACAGGGTGCAGTTCTTCAGGGACAGTCTTCTCCAGCATGTGTCCCTTATGGGGTCCTGCCAGAAAACCTGCTCCAGCCTGGGCTCCTCTCTGCATGGGCTCCCAGGTCCTGCCACAGGCCTGCTCCAATGTGGGTTTCCCGTGGGGTAACAGCCTCCTTTGAGCAGGGTTTTGGGTCCTCCATGGGCTGCAGGTGGATCTCTGCTCCACCATGGACCTCCATGGGCTGCAGGGGCACATCCTGCCTCACCAGGGTCTGTACCATGGGCTGCAGGGGAATCTCAGTTCCTGAGCCTGAAGCACCTCCTCTCCCTTCTTCTTCACTGACCTTGGTTTCTGCAGAGTTTTTTCACATATTCTCACCCGTCTTTCCAACTGAAGTTGCTGTTGCACAGCAACTTTTCCCCCTTCTTAGCTCTGTTATGCCGGAGGCACTACCATGGTCGCTGATGGGATCGGCCTTCTGCAGCATGTCCGACTTGGAGTCCACTGACATTGGCTCTGTTGGACACAGGAACCTTCTAGCAGCTTCTCACAGAAGTCACCCTTGTACCCTTCCACTGCCATAACCTTTCCACACAACCCAAATACATACTGGCAGTAAATATCATAAATCTTTTGGCTGACAGGGTCTTGTGTTATTACTGGAGTTCCACATGAAGCACCTGACTGAAGGAGAGGAACTCCAAAGACCTTTTGTGCTCCCATTTGCCAAGCAGACATGGGAGAAGTGAGCACCACAGTGTTCTCACTGATCTGTAGGAGTACTGGCAGTGCTGCTTGACTTCTGCTTGTCTTCATGAAAACAGACCATCAGCTGATGGTTGCCCACCTCCTCCCATATCTGGGGCTTAGTTATCCCCACAGATACTGGAGCCAGGACATTGGTGGGTTTGGCTTAGTGGCTGGGTCAGGCTGCAGCTGGGATAGAAAGTCATGGTCAGGGTCGGGAAGACCCAAGGTCAGAGACCAAAGAAGTACAAACACATTAATTTTGAGGGCAAGGCAGGGGTGTGAATGCCAGGCTATGATGTGGAACACGGGAAGTGCCAGTGTGCCAGTGTAAGCATCAAAGCCCATAGTCTGGCCCGAGGCAGAGGCTGGACTCAAACTCTGCACCAGAACACAGGAATGCTGAAAAAGGAGGCTGGTGAAGCAGGATTGTTGGGAATGAGTCCCAGAGTATCAGAAAATCAGAGGATCAATAATTAAATGTAGAAATTGCGGCATAATACATAGTTTTAGGAAAATTGGTGCGCTCACAGAAAACCTTCTGTAAAGACATACCTACCACTCTCTGATGGTATGGCTGAATTTGGGGCAGCTGCCAGGTGGGGCAGCACAATGGGGAGCTCCTTTTGGTCATGTGTAAGAAAGGTTGAATCAAAGCACAGTTGTATAAGGGAAGATAATAGTGTATTTGCCTAACTTATTGCAGATGCCTAGGTGTGACTCTGCAAGGAGACTGTGCTACAAATGTGTTTGTAGTGTGTGGTGGTTTCCTTGTGTTGTCCCTGGGTATGGCAGGTACAATGGCGCAGAGGGAGGGAAAATACTGTTATGGTGAAATCACATTCTGAGCTCTGATTTTACAAAGATTAATGAAGAAGGTCCCAAGAGCACTGTTAGGAGAGTAAAATCAGCTCTCTGGGAAGAAATAGCTAAAGCCATAAATTATTACAATTATACACTTGACTGTTTCAGAAAATTAGAATTATTAACTTTTCATTGATGTAAAGAAGGAGGTGTGTGTGAAAGCTGGTCTAAAATGTTAAAAGAAGAAAAGATAATTAGTGAGGTTTCATGTAGGTGAAACCAATCTCACTTACGAAGGCTAACTAGCCCCTCATTTTCTTGACTGTAATAACATTCATTTTTTCCTGGCTCCTGGCAACATAAAGTAGCTTAACAATTAGTGTGGGATAGGCTCATCTGTGGGTGGCATATGAGGTAATACCATTATTCCTGAGGGGAAAACTCAGGGAAAACTGTCTTATTTTTACTACCACTAGCTCATTCAGTGAACTACAGTCCTGCACCTGTGGCTCTAGGTTAGCCTTACTGGAGTGAGTGTGGGATTTTGAATCTGGACTTCCGTGGGACTTTGGCTCAAACAAATCAAGTGGCTTCCACTGTCTTGTGTAAGGTGGAAACTCAGGAAGAACTAAGCTCAAAAACTTGTATAAATAAATGCCGATTTACAGTTTTTGGGTGTGAGGAATTCTGTTGAAATATTCCATCTTAATTAAGTGTTCTGTGTGTAGAAAGGGAGAAAGTGGAAACAGAAGTGACTTGATGTTCCTTCAGACTGTCTTAGTGTATAACACAGGTCAGAGGATTTTCCCAGTGGTTTTCACTCTAAACCCTGGGTCACAGGAGATGCATAATCATTTTATTTGGTTTAATTTGGTTTTCTGTCCCTTAAATTTAATAATTGTCACTGGATGTTTGTTTGCCTGGGTTTTTTTACTTTTGAGGAGCACACAAGGCACTTTCCTGCAATTTGTTTCACAAGACTAGATGATATTTTGGTGTATGGACTTCAAAATTTTGTGGGTTTAGGGTGAGACTGCCTTAAAAATGTAACCTCTTGCTGGCATATCAAATTGAATCTGAGAAGCATTTCTATGTTAAATACAGCTAAATTAATTGAAGGAATATTTGAAAATAAAGCTATTTCTTCTTTTCTTTTCTCCTCCTCCCAAATCCACTCCCTTAATTCAAGCAAAATTCATTTATAAAGCTTCATTCTTCTTTCAGGACTGGTATTTTGGGAGGGCAGTCATATTGTCAATTGTAAAGGGGCACGTCAAAGCCTACAATTTTTTATTTATTTTTTCTGCTTAGTGTGATCATCCTGCCTGGTTTTGATGGAGAGAGCATAGAGTGTTTCACAGGATGGGATGGGGAAGGGAAACAGGGACAGATAAAAATGCAATGCTTAATTTAATAAAATTTGGTTTTCTATTTTAAAGCCTGGATTGTTTTTTCATGATTTTTATAACACTGGATTTAGAGTAACATTCAAAATAGTGAATCCATTTTCTAGGTTGTAGAGAAGTGCTGTTTATTAGGCAGCATTTACAGGCAATGATAGTAATGTTTTTTTTGAGCCTGCACGCAGTATAACAAGGTTCCAGTGACAGTAAATTTTACTAAAATATTTAGTATTACTTAGGAGAACTGCCAGTCCACAAATTTCCTAAATACGAAGACGTGCAGTTGGTGGGGACATTATTTGTTGTATCTTCCCCTGCCCCCCTCTCCTTTGATTTACTAATAACTCTGATTCTCTTGAAAATTTTCTTCCTTCCCCCCCAACAACTGCTTTATAGCTGACAAAAATAAGCCATTTCCTAGCCTTATCCTCTACCTACAGAGGTCATAAAAATTGCTAATGGAAATGCTGTTGCCTTCTGTTGTGTGATTCTAATAGGAAACGGATCACTGCAATTTATGGGGTACTTACCCTTTTCGGTACATGATGAATGGCTCACTTCAAATGATGTTTCCTCATTGATTTCCTAGTATTTATCACCAGAAAAGACAGAGCAGGAAGAACAGCATTTAAACATGAAGTTGATTTTGAAGATGTCGTCTTTTCACTACGGTGTGAATTCATGGCAATATAGCATTTGCTGTGGTAGGGGAGCAAAAGATGAGAAGTCAGTTCTTTACATTGCCCTTAAGATAAGGTCTCTAAGCACACTTTTTGTTATGCTATATTAGCTTTCTTGCCTGTTCTTTGGTAGGGAGTGTGAGAGGCTTACTCCGTGTAGAGGTTTTGCTCACACTGCCTATTTTGTTGCCATGTTCTTGAAACAAGCACATGTGATATTTGTATGTCAGTAGTCTCTTTGTTGTCAAGCTTTTTGGGATATTTTCACTTAATTCACAGGAAAATCTATATGGAAATAACTTCTATGTAATATTTAGCAGGTGGCCGAAATATTTGTATTGGTGTGGTGTTGTTTTATTTTGCTACATGAAGTATTAGAAGAGACCCTCTGAACCTGTTCAGGTTCTCTCTGGCTGTGCTCGATTGAATCAAAATAAAAAACATCCCCTTAGTTTCTGCAGTGTTCATACAATCTTTTTCTGTGTGTTGCTGTATGAATCACTGGGCAAAACCACATGTAAGCAAGGTAGATCATGGACAGATACAATCCTACAAAATGTTTGTTTTTAAATTGCCAAGAGTAGAAAATTGATACGTCCCTATACCAAGTAGGATAACTTGCTTCAGTTTAGAAGCATATTGCAGTTTTGCTGTTTGTAAGACTGCCTTAAATGTCATTGACTTGACAGTCTTTGCATACTGCAAATGGTTATAGCTCTGCAGTAACTAAAATTTTCATCTTTTTAAATGGTGATGTTGAAGCTTGTTTGCATTCTTCATTTCCAGAGAGTCCAGTATTAACTAATTTGCTAGCAAAAATGAGGCTATGTTGGTTAGAAAAAAGCAGAGTTTTACGAGTCACTTTGATAGCTGCTAGTGCTATTAGGTTTACTGTTAAATGGATATAAACTGATTTTTCGTTGATGCATTATATGAAACCATTGATATAAAATGGACCTATTCCAGGCAATTTGTAATAATTTGACTTTCACTGTGTAAGAGCATATCTATAGACCAGTCTCTTACATTATTTATCTGCTTCTTGAGACTTGTGATTGTAGCTTTGCTCTTTTTTTTCTTATTTTAATGTACTTTACAAATTTTTAGTTTCAAACCATGATGCAAACAGTGGAAGTGATGAACAAAATCTGCAGACTTGGAAGTCTGTGCAGTTTTCAATTTTTTCTCTTTTTCTGAAAATTTTGTTGAATGAATCTCTAAACAAGCTACTAGGCTGCATGCAGATGACTGACAAAAAATACTTTACATTGTCTACTTCCATTGCTAAGCATTATAGAATTGGTCTTCAGATGCCTCTAGTGTAAACACACTGGGTGTCAACAGAAAACAAGTGAAGACTGTCATACCTCTCTGATCATATTTTCTCCAAAATGGGCTTTGTATAATGCACAATTTCTTTCTAAATGAAAAAACACTTATGTATAAAACCATCACTTTCAGCTGTCCTTTCCAAAATCAGTATTATCAAGTGTTCTGTACTTAACTTCACCTACTTTCTCATGGCACACTGCAGTTACTATCAAAAGAAGAACTCTGGTATTTGTGTGAGATGTCTCACATAAAATAACAACAAAAAGCTAGTTACCAGCCTCACAGAGCACTAGATTATGTGTTAATTCATGTTCTGCGGTAAAAGTTGTTCTATAAAGGGTTGCCTCAACTCCCACAGTGCTCAAGTGGAGCCACCAGAGTCAGTCAGTCAGATCTGTGCTCCCTTTGGAAGGGGATGTTAATAGGGGATGTTAATTGGCTGGACCCTGAGTAATGGGTGATGATGTGAAGAATAGGTGCAGCTTTAGATCTAGATAATATTGGAATTTAAAAGATAATTGAAACAATATCTTTGAAACACAAAAATATTATCTGACTTGTTAGAAGGCAAGGAATAAACTATATTCTTTACCTTGGGTATGTGTAAGGATATGGATGGAGAAAGGGAAGGAAAAAATACAGAGTTGGTTTTCTCTACTGTACTTCATTTCAATTAAAAACAAGCATAATTCATTTCAAGTTTGTAACTTAGGGTTTGGTGTACATGCTTGACTGGCAGAGAACAAAATGTACTTTCTGAAGATAAGAAATGTTCTAAATGATGAGAACAACATGCACTGAACAAGTACAAATCATTCAGACACCTCTCTAAATTGCACATGTTGAATTTAAGTGACTTAAAATTAGGTTGAAGTAATAATCTAAAAATACATAGAACCTCTTTTCTCTAAATCCTGCTTTTAGAATTTACGTTCTTATTGTACATCAAACATCTCTTGATGGCAGGTCTCTAAGTGACTGGCGCAAATCTGAGCTGAATAGTATTTTGGAATGAACCATTCCTAGTCCTTGCTCTTCTAAACCAGTCTTGTCTCTGAAAATGATAAACATCTATATTTTCAGTCTTGTCTTTTGCTCTTGCTGGTGGCATGGCCTGCATTGAAAATCTCAGGTCTGGAAATCCTGACATTTTGCTGGAGCTAAAAGAGCGTCTGAATCTTGATACTCACAGACCTGCAATGGGCAGGTTTGTAAGGTCGGAATAATGCTGGTTTTGAATAGTGCTGGTGCATGTTGTTGGAAAGTCTGTCCGTCAGGGGGTTTCAAAACAAGTGCAATTGCAATGAAACGTTGACAGAATTTTAATAAAGTTACAATTGCTTAAAGAGTGTTCAAACTTATTTAACTAGTATTTTTGCCTTCTTATTATCTGCCTTACACTGTTAATATGTAAATTTAAGAGCTGATTACAAAAGAGGTGATGTAGGTTCATGAAGTATTTTAGTAATGCCACCAAATTCTTTCATTGCCTTTGCAGTATCCCTTGGAAGAGCTTAATAGAAATGCAGAACTCACTGAAAAATATTTACCTGAATTATTTAGACCATGCATGGCTAAGAGTAGTCTTATGAAAGCTTTGGATATGATTTGTATTTTCTTTATGGAAGTAATTTATACTAATAATCTTAAATTATAAATCAGTAGTTTATATAGAACTTTGAAAAACATTTGTATTGCTGTTTGTCTTTTAGAGCATATGTGAGAGAGACTCTTGTAATTGAGAGGAATCATGTTTTCATTGGTCATTCTAGTGGAGGCTTGTTTCTTGAATTTTTTTGTGGGGAAAGAAACTAAATGGGTGACTTAACAAAGTTGTGTTATCTCTGAAAACAATTATACTTTACTACTGGCCATGGTTGAAAGTCTTATTTTACTGTAGTCTAAAAACTATTGGGTTTTTTATCATTGAAGCTGAATGTTTGAACAGAGGATTCTGTTGTAAATGAGAATTGCTTATTGCTTTGAGTTCCAAAAGGGCAGATTTCATTTAGTCTTTGCTAGCTGTGTACCACAGAAGAGTATTCCACTGGGCTTCCTTCTGCAGGTGCCAGGTTGTCCATTGCCAGAAGGTGCAGCTGTGGCTGTAAGCAAAAAATCAGAGGAACTGTGTTAGACAGTGCTACCTTCCAGTTTGTTCCTTTGATACTTAGTGCTGTTAAATAAATATCAACTAAACCTGTTATATGTACTGGGCTTTTAGCTGGTTATTCGTGCCCTGTATTTTCTTTCTGTGTTGTTTTCTGCTCTATCTGAAACAAGTGTTACTTGTTTGTTGTTTAGTAACTTGTAGTCTTGTAGTTTCCCTACTTTTTTTTT
>VYZT01027960.1:25053-49127 GCA_013400735.1 Pomatostomus ruficeps | reverse complement strand
TTTTTTTTTTTTTTGTGGAGAGTCAAAACTCCTGGCATATAAATGAGTTGTCAAAGAAAAAGGTTGCACAACCTGTCATGAAACTTAATCACCATCACTCACCTCTAGTACAGAAACACATTTTGTTTCCAAAAATGCAAACTAACAAGTATTTGCCTGTTTAGTGCTCAGGGATGTGACTTTTATGCATCTGGACTTAATGATAAGCTCAGTAAAATTCTCTGCTTGGATAAAGCTGATGGCAGCTTCTTGTCCATCAGTATAGGGATGGAAAGTCATGTCCTTTGCTCTGTGAAGGAAAATGGTAGTATCCTACAAACAACTGACTGCTGAAACCCCCCTCAGAGGGTCAGCATGGAGAAGATGTCCGTCAAAATACTCTTTTTCATTACTCTGAGGAATCATTCAGTTTCAGGATGGAGCTTTGCTGCTGGAGTCAGCTTTCCCTTTAATGCGCCTCCAGAGACTGACATACTACCTATAACTCCTGGTGTTAATAGGACTGCACCTCCCTCTATCTGCAATTCAGACATCAGGATGGGAAGAAGCATTTGATCTCGTTAAAACTTGTCATGGTGCTGTAAATTATGACATAGAACCTTAAGCAAGCCAGAAAGTACTAGTGGAGGTTGTTAGTAAAGAAGCAAGCAAGGCCTCTATCCATGGCTTTTTCTTCACTGGAATTAACTCATTGTCCAAGTGCCCTTTGTCCTCATCTTTCCAAAGAAATTCTGTGTTTCCAGTGAAGAGAACCTCACATTTGAAGTCTGCTACATGGTACCTAAGTGTCTAAGAGGTATTTAGCATGGGGAGGAAAATGTTTTGTACTCACTGTTGTGACTATTACTTTCAACACAAAAACATCCACAACTGTGCTCCATGAATTTGCTTTAAATGAATGTGCATATGATAACAATCTACTTAACATATACAGGGGGATAGCACCAAATGCACTGCCTTATTTTAAAGTAGTAATTTACTGTAAGGAATTTACAGTAGGTAAATCTCCTGATCCATTCTACCATCATACAGAAAACCCACAGATATGGTATTTCTTCCTATGATTTTTTCAGTGCAGTGCAAAGGTGCGCAAATGTGACTGTTCAGAGAAAGGTTGGACTTGGGTAGACACTGACCCCAGGACAGCAGGGAGCTCCATGTGAGCTATCCAGTACACTGCTCAGAACATGCTGCACACAAAGCTGCCTGCAGCTATGGGTGGGCTCTTTCTGCTTCTTGAGCTGCCTCCTCCCTCCAGATATCTTTGCTCTGCGTGTACTGGGAAGATACAGCCTAGTCAGGGCAGCACATCAGCTCCATGCTCTGTTAACAAAAGAAACAGACTCAAAGGCACGTCTTATCTTTGCAGGAGCTACTGCAGGTCCCAGTGCTCTCCCATTCCACCACTGGGGGGGAGCTACTCCTTTGCATTCAGGCGTGTAATGCAAAATTCATCAGTCAGATACTGAAATTGTTGTATTTGTTGTTAAACTTCACCTCTGACTGACAGACCTTCAGCTTGCTTTTGGGTTTTGCAAATATGAGAGGGAATACAGACCTGTTAGATGAACAACGCTTGCGATTCTTGCATAGTTGGAGTTTCATTGAAAATAATCCTTTGCACTCCTCTGGTGATATTTAATGCCCTTGTCCAGTTCCTGTGATCCAGTAATACTCTGTACTGTGGCACTAAACACTTGATAAATTTTTGCCACTGACTTGACAACAGAGAGGAAGTGTTCAGCTGAGGAGTAGAGAGCTTTTATGGACAGAAAGCTGTGATCTCCTCTGCTCTAGGGAATTCACCTTTGCCTAGCCTGGGCATTTGTAAAGCTGCAACTTACAACTTATTGATCGATGTTTCCCCTTGCCTCTAGTTTGACTCAGCATTCCCAGTTCTAAGAAAATATGTGGGACTGCAATCCAGAAAAAAGCGATATTATTTCTGAGGAAAACAAGATGGCTTGGGTATGAAGGAAGGCAGCTTTTTTGGTAGCTCATATTAGGGGAGCGGGGAAGAAAGGAGACAGTCTTACTTTTATTTTCACATCCCTCATAGGAAGATCTGCGTAGTGGTGCTTGATATTTGGATTAGAGAATAACCTCAAATTTTACACCACGAAGTTCCAATATTCCTTTTGTTTTCCATGGCCTTGTGTTCCACAGCCCTTTGTTCATGTTTACCTCTCCTGGACTCAGATTGCCTAGCCTGGCTGCTCTGTGTCTCATCAATTCCAACATAGTCTCTTCCAGTGTAGAAAGTCCCCCTTTTTCTTCAGCAACATGCAACTTCTTTCACCTGTGTCCCTTTTGCCTCCTTGCTTCTTTCACCTATATCCCTTTTGCCTCCCAGCTGGCATCCTCCCTGCATTTAACCACGGGTCTTTCGATTTGGATGGTTTTGTCACCCATGCCAGCATTCCCTATTTCTCCTTCATCTATCCTGCTGGCACAAGGACCAAGAGGTCTGTTGATTCCTGAACCCAGATGGGGAAACTACATAAGGAAATGTAGGAGATTGCAGGTGGCTGTTCCTTTTGTTGTCTCAAAATCAGCAAGCATAAAATGCCAGTGAAGATGCAGGGAGATCTTCTGCGTTGTGGCTTACAGTATTCTTGAGAGAAAGAACATGTAATTTTTTACACTTGCTCTGACGTAATATTTAACTGCTTCAGCCTGCTTGGTATCCCTTGAAATTTGATGCAGTTTTTGGCAAGAACACCATGTTCACTTTTTGAATGGCTAATTTTGCTCACAGAGATAAATAGTGGTAGTTTTTCTGGTATTAATGAATGAAAGAAGACTGCTTGGAGAACTCGTCTGGGCCAGAGGGCACAAGCAGTTATTTTTATGGAAGGGTAAGTCCCAAATGAAACAGTCAAGGTCAGAGTGGCGTAGCTAAACCCTGGAGTTACCAAGTTCCTCTGACCCAGATGAAGGTTTTTTTCTTGGCAAATTCAGTAAGAAAACACTGGCTCTTGTACACCTCTGTCTTGGATGGTACGTTCATAAGGCAGAGACCTGTACAGATTGTGGCCTGATTTATATTTGAAATAGATCAGCAAGAACTGTGTTGGACTTGCCCTGGCTGGCAGCAGGTCACAGAGTGCCATGCCCTGGTCCTTTCTGACTTGGACTGGTTTCCTCTGTGACCAGCAATTACCAAAGAATTAGAGTTTTTAAAAGGCATGATTAATACAATGTACACCCTTTACGTAAGTATAGAAAATAATTAAGTGAACATATAATTATGCCCGAATATTTTGCTTATCTTTTTGGGAAGGTGGGGGAGATGAGTGGAGAGAAACTCCTAAATAGATACAAATAAATAAATAAATAAATATAATGCATATATAAGAAAAATATGTATTTCTACATGCAAAATCAGTGATTTATATATTAACTATCTGTTTGTGAGAAGTGTGCAGAATCTTCCTTACATCAGGACACCTGTACTTCGGTTACACCAAATCAGTATCCTCAAGGATATATTGCTAGTGTGGGGTTTGATGTATTTTGTAGTATATGGTATCCCCCTTTTAGGAGTCATTGTATAATGTTTTCCCCTCAAAAACTGGAATTCCTCACAATCTTAAGAGTAAGATATATTAGAACTTGGGGTAAGTAAGCGAAGAGGAGGAAATTTCAACTGCATTATAAGAAAAATTATTTTGATTAATTAGGAATACCTAGCAGGCCCATGATTGGGAGAGAAGGAAAGTGTATGATCCTGCTCACAAGGGAGAGTAAGAAGCAACCATAATTCAATTCAGAAAGCATAATCTGTGTAAAACTTCTTTTCTTTACAATTTCTACTCTTCTGGTGCACAGTAATGCTGACCTGTCTCTACAATTTGTCTGGATTTTAAATCAGATCAGTGTAATTAGCTAACTTTACTTATTAGCTTGAGCTGACTCTAGTGGCACAATGGTTGAATTCGTTGCCATTATATTTGTTTAACTGCTGTAAAGTAAGATTCTAACAATAGGTTCCTACACTTAAATAGCACTGTCAAGCACTGGTGCCCTATCAATCAGTCAGACCTTTCCCTCCTGCTGTCTGCCCTGATAGACAGTTCTGCTGATGGGGGGACGCTGGAAGAAGAGATCAGGAAGAAGGGATGATGGATAAAGACTATCTCCTGTCTTGGGAGGAAATCAGAAAAATCCTTTCTTTGACTATCAACAAGCTGCTTTGTCAAGATGTCAGAAGATTAATTATGCTCGTGCAAGAGGCGAGAGCGTCTGTTTTCCGTGCTGGTTTTGGTGTGATGGCGTGGCATTCTTCTGAACTGTGGCAGAGAATTGCAAAGAAAGAGGCTTAAGAGATTTCAGCCCCCTAACATCACTGTCCTGTAAGCATTTGTAAAGCTCTTAGGCTCACATCCACAGTGCCGTGAAGTTCTGCCAGTAATTGATTAATCAAAGTGTTTGTTTCGAGTGCAGTATGGACTTGATCTCGTGAAACGTTTGGTGCCAACCGCTGTTAAAGTCTGTCAGCATTATGGGTGGTTAGGATTCTTTATATAGAACAACCTTTAATGAAAACGTGCTGAAAACCTTTCCACAGCATAACCATGAACATGAAAATGTGCAACCATTCATGAGTTTTTGGAGTTTATAAATCAATAAAAGGGAAAATCTCCAGTAAGCGTTTGGAGTATTTTATATTGAAGCTGAGCAGATCTGCTTCATGTTTTCTTTTATCCATCATCCGTTTGCATGTTTTTGAATAAATTAATTGTAAAGTATAATAAGAAATGAATGATTTTACATTTTGAATGAATCTTTTTGGGAATAAATAAAATATGCAAACTTTAATTCTGATACAATTAGGTTTAGAGAAAAAGAAAAAGTGGGGATTTTTCTTAGAAGAAATCTAAATCATAGACTTGAAGAAATTTGCTACTTGAAATATGAGGTCATTTTTACTAAGTCACTTGATATATTAAATTAGTATCTTCAAAAGCTCTTTAAATTTTGAACATTCAGTAAAAGGACTCCTTCCATCTTGCCGAATCTGTCTCACTTAATCCCATGTTCAGATGAAGAAGAGCATTTTTTGTAATCTGTTAATTTCATATAATTTGAGGTTTTTTTCTTGAAAAGGTCAAATCTTCAATTAATAAAAGGGAAAGATAAAGAGCCACATCACTTTATTAGTCTGGTTTAAGATGTTTTGAACTCTAGTATGCTGTAGTTGAAACTGTAACAAACCCAAACGTTTTAAACATGGCTGTGCCTGACCTTGAAATGCTGCTGATAAAAGCTAATGCTGTTAAATTGCATGCCAAATTAACCCTCATTTCCAAATGCTTTGTGTGTGTGTTTCCTGTAGGATAGGCTTTGATCCTGCCAAGCAACACTTCTTTTACAATCAGTTATTTTTTAATGAAGGAAAATCAATGAACAAGTTTCAGTAGCTGATTTCAGCGGTAATGAAATGTTTTGTTTTACATCCTTCTGCCACTGTGCTTTGTCTACTGTATCAGATGCCTGACATGATACGGTGTTTTTGTGTAGAGGTAATGGTGATTTTCATCTTAAAACTTTATTTTCATGTGTGTAAACCTTATCAATGATTACAAGTTCATGTGAGAAAGGCACAGGAAACTGGCTAATAGACTGGGCAAGGAATACTTTCTGAAGCAGTCATTTTGGAGTGGGTTTTTTTAAGTCTTACTGAGGCTTAGCACCAGTAAAGTGGGGGTTTAGTCTAAATCAAAAGAAAAAATGTTAATTGCCTCACAAGTGCTTTTTTCTTGAAGAGTCCAGGTTCACATTATTTTAGTAGTTGTTTAGTTTAGAGTGTTTGGTTTTAGTTCAGAAGTTATGTTTGCAGGAACATTTGCCTGCTCAATCCATGGGTTTTTCTTTTGCGTCTTTTGAGAAGTATGGACTTGGCATGAGATTTAATGGGATATAATCATGTGCCTTTTTGGACCAGCAGGCCTGTGTTGCTCTGGTAAACTCTCACTAAAATCAGACAACAGGCATGAACAGAAACTGCTCACATAGAGAGCTTTCAGGCTTTCTGTTTGTTCTTGTCTGCTGAGGACCTCAAGAGTTCTGTCAAAATGAAAGTAGCTCTTTGTATCCACTGACAAATGAACTGCCGTCTGCATAAATTCATTTGAGGGGGACATTATCTTCCTGTGTGAACTTTGGCGGGAAGTGCTTTCAGGCCATAAAATGAATCATTGGTCTCCCTGGGCTGGAGCTGATATCTTGACCTCTCTCCCTGGCATCTCCTCCAGGATGTTTAGCTCCTGGTCATCTGTCATGTGCCTTTTCTCTGCCACTGTGCAAGGGCCACCCATACCATGGCTGTGTCCTCTGTACGGTCTCTGACATAGCAGTATTACCTTTTCATTTGGAGAGGGAAATACCACTGTCCAAGCTTTCACCTTCCACTTTCACCACATCAAAACCATGTTCACCAGACTGGGCAAATGTCTCCTTATGCCTCTTCTGTGTGGCAATTGTTTTCTGGGTGTCACCTTGATTGTGCTACCTTTCTTTTTGCACTTTTCTGCCAGCATTCTTTTTTTTTTTTGTCTCTATAATGTTAGACCTAAGGTCTTTATCTTTTCTTTCAAGGCCCTCAAAAAAAAAACCCCCAAACCCTGGGGTTTTTTTTTTCTCTCCATTATCTGCCACTGTTGACCCCTTGTTATTGAGATGCCCACCTCAGTGCCTAATGGAGCAGCTGACCTTGATCTAGGGCCAGCCAAGCACTGGTGAGTCTTGCTGGGTTCCTGTTCCCTGGGACCATCTCACTTGTGTGGTGCTTTTGCATATGCTGACACATTTTGGCTGTAGGAATGGAAGTGTGGGTGCATGCAGCCAGCCCAGCCAGCTCCTGAGCGAGGGTGGATGAGCTTTCTCCAGGCCAGAGGCGGCCAGTTGCTGCACCAGCCCTGCTCTGGGAAGGGCTCTTTTTCCCCCTGGTTCTGCCCTGACCTTGCTGCTGTCAGGAGGGCTGCTTAAACATCTCTGCTCTGTGGTCCCATTCTCTGGAGCTGGATTTTCCTGTTACCCAGTGTATTCCAGCACCCACTCCTCTGTGTACTGGGGGTAATTGTATTCCTTTGTGTGGCCTGTTGTCTCATGTGAATGCTTGGGAAGGCAGCAAATCTGGAGGTCAGGGCAGCATCTTTCCCAGTGTGTATACTGCCAGCTCCAAGGTGACACAAACTTTTGGAAAAGCATATTGTGCTCTACATACATACTTTGGTGCAGGCAATTTTAGAGACTCATGTGGGTGGGGAGACGTGAAGAGTTGGGAGGGAATGAGTTCAGGGAGCAAGACTCAGGATTTTCCAAAGGCTCTTTTTTGTTGTGATCTTTTAAAGCAGCATCCTCTTTCCACTCAAAATCAAGAATTAACATTACTTCAGCATGGTAAACTCAGATGCACAGCTGTTTCTTTATGCAAGCCCACATAGCTTTCTGCCTACTTTGAAGGACCCTGGATTTGCCTCCAGGAAAATCCAGGGGCAAGGTTTCCAGTTCGTGCCTAGTGGTGGGGATTTGCAACCATGTGAATGGAGGCGAGGGGAGGCCTTCCCTCCGGAGCAGCAACAGATACAGCTCCTGGGTGAGCAGATTGCTCATGGCAGTGCTGAAGTGCTGCTGGAAGGGGTGTCTGGAGGTCTAGTCCAGCTCCTGCTCTGAGCAGGTCTGTTGCCAGCATTTGTGTTAAAACTCGTGTTAGAGGAGGATGAGAAGGTGGTAGGGTATAACCAAAGATATTGCTATGTTACAGCTGAGAGAACCTTAGGACATGCTAATAGTGAGAGGAGGAGGTGATGGGTTTGTTGTTGCCACTTTTTAGCAGCATTTCTCAGAGAATTTAAGAGAAAATTAATTCTGACAAAGTGACCTTTTTTTCACCTCTTGCTGGCTCTCAAAAAGCCTGTGCTTCCTGAGCCATCCACACAAACAAATAATGAAAAATCCAAGTGCACATGCTCCAAGGGATAGTTAAGCATCTCTAATAAAAATCCTCATTGCTGCTATTATGTTAGAGGGCAGTAGTTTCTGAGGAAAAATGGATTTTGTTTTTTTCCATTTTAATACCTTAAAAATGCTTTTAATCTATCCATAAGGAAAATGTGATAAGTTCTAAATAACTAACTAAAAGCTTTTTGAAGCCAGGAATTTTTTTGTTGTTCTCCCTTTACATATGTTTTCCCGACACTAAAGGCTTTGTTAAAATATAGAAATAATATTTAGAAAGAGATAAGGTATCTGATCTTGCTGAGTCATGTACTTTTCTGTAGAAATTCAGAGTAAGTGAAGATGCTGTTTTTTCATTTAAAAATTGGGTGTGCAGCAGATAAAAAGTGAACTTCAAAAGAGGCTGTTCTGGAAAGGAAGTAACTTGAGAAAAATGGGCAATTGAACAAGAATTGGTTTTTCAGCTTTCCATTGAGTACAAAGTGTTCCTGTTACACTTACTGACCTAGTTGTCTCACCATTATTTCAGAGCGTACTTATTTTCTCCTCAGTATTTTTTTTCTTTCTATATTCTTAGAGGAGTAATGTGCAACATTTGCCTGGTACCTGACAGTAGATCAGTCACATCTCTGCCTTCCTAAATGAGACTATATCTGTCTAACACTATTTTGGTTTTCTGAAAGAGGAGAGCCTGTATTTTTCTGTCTTGACAGATTAATGGCCATGAATGACACCTTGCAATAAAATCAGCATTCTGGCACAGTCCCTGTTGGGTCTTTTGTATTTACAGGGTAGGAATCCCTGATCACCAGGTTATTTTCTGTGCAAACACTGGTGCTGGGACCAACAAGGTTGAGCTGACCTTATGTGCTGGCCTGCTCACTGCCACTGACTGTCATGTTTCAAAGGTTAAACTAACTGTGGATGAAATGTAATCAGTAGTGCACTGGATCCTTTCCAGAGCTCACTGGAGGAGTGCAATAACCAGCATTGTTAGCTTTGGGAGAGCAAGAGACAGAGGTCATTACCTGTGTGCGTCTGAGCATGAGGAACCAACTACTACCTGCTTTCCTGCTACCTCCCACGTATGTTTATTTAAATCTTATCTGGAATTGTTATCCAGCTGGCCCCTGCTTTTAAAAAAAATATGTCTGTTTATTCTTCATACGCTGTAATTTTCATCTTTCTGTTGCTTTCTCAGAGTGTCTGTGAGAAAAATGTGCTTCTCCCAAACCCTGCCATTAGATGGGATGAGAATCGATACTTGGGGAAGCAAAAAAGGCTGAAAGAAAGAATTGCTGTGTTTTTAGATGACAGCCACACCGGGGCTGGAGTAAACCAGACAGTACTCTTAAGACAGACACATAATGCACCAGCAGAGGAAAGATGATCTTGGTAAATTTTCCTTCCTTCTCTAGTGGGGAGCTAGGAAAAGAGCTGGTAAAATAGGAAGCTGGCAAGGGACAGAGAGCAAGTGTGGGAGGAAGGAGGAGGCCAAACAGAAGCACTGAAGCAAAGATAGCATTTCTGAGAATTGATTTCCTGTTTCTTTCTATATTCAGCCACTCATTTTCCCCAACTCTGTCATTTGTGCAGTACTTTCAGTCCTTGGCATTCAGATCTGCAGCAGGAGTCTGTTCTCAGCATCAGATAAAAAGGCTTTCTGGAAGGCACCAGAAGCATGTAGGCTATGGTGGGGAAGTACTGCTTATTGTCACGTTAGGAATTTCAAGGGTGACAGGCATTGAAGCCAGTATTTTTTTATGCCTGTACAGCTTTTACACTATTTGCCCTCTGAAAATGCCTGTACAATAACAGTAGATTTAAGTGAGGAGCAAAAAACTGTCTTCCTTTGGAATTCTATGGAAAGATTCTTTTTCACTCCATCAAAGCATTTTGTTTTCTTTCTAGATTGGGGTGTGGATATGGCCTTGAAAACCTATACATTTAGCAGAAATGGAGACTTTTCCCTTGAAAGAAGAGAGGGAAGGATGGGGAACTTCCATTTCAGAGCCAATCAGAGCTGTAGAGAGGATGAGATTATTTTAATATATGTTTTTGTATGCACTTGTGCTTATTGTGTTATATTCAGCTGGTGGGAATACGAATGCCTTTTTCAGGATCTTTCTGTACTGGCTTTTCAGTTCGAGGTAATTTCTAAAGAAGCCATGACAAAAATTGAGCCCTGTATCAGTTTATAGGAATGTCAGCTCCAGTCAGAAAAGCTCAGTGTAAGTTGGTTATGATATCATGAGAAGAAAATGCCATTATCCTCCTTAGCCCACCTTTATCAGACTCAGGTTTGTAATCACAAGCAGAGAGAGTTCCTTATCACTGTTTCTATCTGTTGCCCCCATCCTGTAGTTCAAAAGTAGAATGATCTTTTCTTTATTCCTGAGTCTTCGTGAGATCTCTCTACTTCTGTGTGTGTGAGAGAG
This sequence comes from Pomatostomus ruficeps, assembly GCA_013400735.1. Taxonomy (NCBI): domain Eukaryota; kingdom Metazoa; phylum Chordata; class Aves; order Passeriformes; family Timaliidae; genus Pomatostomus; species Pomatostomus ruficeps. The sequence goes on along the minus strand of VYZT01027960.1, from coordinate 38,727 downwards.
GACAAGGTATTCTCTATTTACTTTTCTTATGAAATTCTTATTTCTGAAAGGCCTTTTTTGTCCTTGGCCATTTTTTTCCTTTCTCTTCATGCCAGAGCACTGGAAATGGGCAAGACCTGAGTAAAAGCACTAGGAACTGTCTTATCATTGTGAATGCAGAGCAGCAATTTTTCCCAGTCCTATGTCTTTCATATGTCTCTCTCTATGCTAGATATCTTTTTTAATTGTTCAAAGAGCACCTTGGTTTCTCTTCCTGCCTTTAGGTAGAATGTTTCAATAGCCACTCATAAATATTCCTAGACTTCTAGCATGGCAGGCAGTGTCTGGATTAGATATAAATTCTCTATGAATGGTTTCTACACTTCTCTACTGGGATAACTATTCTAATGTCTGATATTTGTGGTCCAAAATTTTTCCTCAAGGAAGTTCTCTGGGCATTGTGCACGTCTTCATATAGAGAGCTTCCCAACAAAAGCAGTTTTGATGTGAGAGACGATGTAGACTCAAACTGCAGTCATAGAGGATGTAAGATCAGCACAAATAGTGAAGATGCCCTGATCTGTTTGTGGTTTTTCTATCAGGTCTATGAGGAGCCCATCAGTTTTTCTGTGTATGTGGGGGTCTTTCTAGAGACCATGTGCCCACTCTGCTGAATGACCTTAGGAAGAAGAAACCAGTTTCCTCTACCTCCCAGGTTTTCAGTCAACTGCCCAGAACTGGGTCCATGGCATTCCCAGCTAAGGGAAGACTTGTAAGTCAGGTGCTTGCCCCTATGTAAAAATAACTAGAATTCCTCAAAGAGAGGAAAGCTTTTAGCCTTAGCATTTTTAGAAAGGTTTGGCCATACTCTGTCTTTCTGCACAAGAAACAGTAGCTAAACAGCAAGACCTGATGGAGTTTCTGTTTTTCTGGAATATCTTAGTGATTGGGGAACTTGGGCAACACAACTTGAAATAAATAGCCTTGCTTGGAAAAGCCATTTGTAATTGAAACATGGGGTCTGCTCATACTAAATATTTAAAGTTTTTTTTAATACTCTGAACTGATCAGCTTCTTTGTTTAGAGTGCTCTGACTTTTTTATTAGAAAGATGTTGTGTAAAATCACTAATCATAATCTAACTGTTCATGACTAGCAGGCATGTTGTTTTCTCTTTGCAGTATAAAGGCCAACTGCATTGAAATGGATAATTTTATGTGATTACTAGCTGCATCCATCTTTGTATTCAGACTGGCTGATTGCTATAAATAAAAACGCAAGTTTCTTTGAATGATGATAGGCTGAATCTCCTCAGTATAAGAGTTCAAGACGAGCCAGATGTACAACAGTATCTTGTGTTTCCCCACCACCTAGATTTACACAACACAGATATGTGCATGTTTTGGCCACAAGTCATATTTCTTTCTGCTGTCTCCTTTCTTCTGTTCGTCACATCTTTCACATTTTACTTCAGTGAATTTATAAAGGTGTATTTACGCCTGAGTGTTGTTTTGGAGAAGAAGATACCTTTCAAAGAGCAGTAAGAGAAGAGGGGCTTCTACTCCGTCTATCTTCTGCCCATCCATCTTTTTCTCTCGGGTCATATATGTGGCAAAAATACTAGAAGCAGCATGGATACCATGGTAGTACTCCAGAGCAGAATGGTTTGGAACCAGGGGAAAACCACATGTGCACAATATCTACTCCATACCATTGGACTTCTGATGTATGTTGGTACAGATGTCCTCAGAGATGTCCATATTCTAAAAACAGAGGCCTACATTACGTCTTTCCCCTTTCAGATGTGTTTAATAGCTTTGTATTTTGACAAAGTCACCAGGTAGCAGAAGGTGTTTTCAGAACTTTTTCTGACAAGCCTTTCACTGAGCCTCAATAGCAGGATTTCCAGGTCAATGCATACCATATATTTGTATCTGAACACAGCTCCAGGTTGCCCTTTTACCCTAGCCCACCAGACTCTGCTGAGATGTTTTTCTGGGTCTCTTTTCTCTGCATTTGTCACTGAGAGGAATCAGTTGGCTGTGGATGCATATGCTTCATATGTGAGGTCCCATCCTTCCTGACACTCACAGGTTCAGTTGTTGTATGTGTTCAAAACCCAGGAAAGAAATGTGGTGTTCCAGGAAGGCTTGTTCCCTCACCATATGTCAGGTGTCTCTGTTGTGCGCTAGCAACAGGAGATGCAGAGAGCCATGCTAGCAAGCTGAAATGTTCTCTGTATACCACAGTGCTCCTCAGAAATTTCTTCTAGCTTATGAATGTTTCACAGCAGGACAGTTTACTGTCTTGTGAAGAAAGAAAAAGACTTGTTTTGGCTTTGAGTACATAGAATTCATTCTTAATTGTATAAGACAAAATTTTGGCAAATTTTCCAATTTTTGCCTGGAAAGTTTTGACTCCTCTCTCTCCCTGATGTCTACATATTCTTACAGACTTTTGTGTTTGAGTTTTGCAGTTTGGTCCTTGTGATTATAGTGTGCCTAGGCTTGTTTCAGGATTAAAATCCTGTTTTAAGCTTCTGATAAGGAATATAATCTGATTCTTTCCTTTCCTGTGTTGACAGTAAGTGAGACACGCATATGAGGAGATGGGGACTGGGGAGAGAAGGCAGCCTTCTCGTCTAATTGCATGAGAATATTGTGGTACGTGCATTCTCTACAGGAGAATTTTAAATACAGATAAAACTAATGAATCTTTTTTTTGCCAAGCCTAGCCATACATGTTAAGCCTTCTAACTGAAATCAGTGCAACGGAGTTAAAAATCATTATTAGACCTTTAAAATGTCGTAAAGATTCAAAGACAAAGAGGCCAGTTTGCCTCTTTAAATTATATGGCATTCAGGGATGTGTTATTTCAGGAGCTTTTCCAAGACACTGCACCATCACAGCTTCATTGCTTCAAATGTCACTTCAAGTAGGAGCAGTTTTTATAACTACACAGTAAACTCAAGATGCTTTAATGGAAATGATTTCTTCATGTGTCAAAATGACCCCTTTGTTTCTCATTTTACTCTTTTGTTGTCTGCAGCTAATCTGGTTTTTGGGTTATCAGATCCAAGCATCTTACAATGCTGACTCTAGCAGCGGCATTCAGCTGGAATGCTGCCTTTTGTTTACTGGTTTCACCAGGCCTCCAGTGCTTTCTTTGGTCATCTGGTGGCTCCACTAATGTGATTTGCACTCCCAGGCTCTGCAGGTAGTCATGGGCTTTTAAAGGGAATTAGAGGAAAGCCTGCCACCCTGGTTGCTAATGAATCCACAGGGTCTTTCTTGTTGGTGTTTTGTTTTTCTAGATTTTATTTCTGTTTTATGGAATTTTTTTCTGTCTGCTTGGACTTCAGTTTCTAAAGTTGGTTTACCTGGCTGTGGTGTGGAGACATTCACTGCTTTAGATAGAAATACCAAATCCTATTGATCAGTGTGTCCGTTTGGGGTTTTCTCAGGAACTGTAAATAAGTATGGAAAAAATAGATGGTTACATAAATATTCAAAACTTCTTTATTACAATAAATAATATACAAAGCTTGTTCTTGGTAATAGGGGATGTGGTAAAAAGAGACAAACTTCCACCTTCATGAAAACGGTAACTATTAAAATAGCAGATGTTGGCTCATGTAGGGAAGTTGAAGTGTTTTGTTAATGAGGCTGCAGCTGGAATCGTAAATTTTTGCAAGCACACCAGGAGAAGATGCAAATTTATAAACACCCTCAGTGCAGTCTTACAAATTTGAGCCTGTCAAGGACATAGTCAAAGAAATATTCTATTACCATTTTTGCAAAAAAACCAAGTTATACTGGAGAGGGTTTTTAATGCAAAAAGTGTATACACAAAAGAGGATATATACTTAAAACATCTTCTACTCTTTTTCTGGAGCCGCGGAGAGTTTTAGACTCTGAGGAGTTAAGTTGAGTAGCATGTCAGATGCTGAGTAAGATGCCATTCCTTCTTATATCCACAACCTCTTACTTAAGTATCCTTGTGGATTTGAGTGGGGATTAATAGAGTGATTAGGGTTGGGGGTTTTTTTGTTCCCCCCCCCCCCCAGATTAGTCCTGCAGTTTTGTTAGGGCTAGTATTTGGCTTGCACAAAAACAAGCACAATGTCAATGTTTTTAAAGCTTCACTCTAGTCTAATTAAGACTCAGCCTACAGTGGCAGGATGTGCACATTTTTATATTTTCATAAAATATTTTTCATCCATTTCTGTTGTTTTAGAATGGAAAATACAAAATCTGTGATAAAGGCAAAATCTGAATATGACTTTGGAAATAAATGGGCCCTTTCCATGCAAAAATAGGTAATATTGAATCTATTCTTATTGTTGTTTACGTTGGGAGCAAGTCTATCTGTTTACTCAGGTCTGAAGAATTTAGACTGATAAGAGTTGTGCCACTGATATCTGGTTTATAGGCTTGGGTCTTGAGAGTAGAAGAAGGCTTTAGAAAAGTTGAAGTGCACAAACATGTTTCAGTGCCCTTGCTTTGTGCTCTTCCACGGTGTTGGTGCTGTAGGATTTATGTTTAAATTATATATATGTGTTTATGTTTTTAACATATTAACTGAATATCAGAGCATTAAATTCTGTTCAAAGAATGTCAGTAAAGTTGTTGAATTGGTATTTTTGTTTCAGGAAAAAAATCATATAGAAATTCAGGTGCAGGGGTTTTAACAGTGGACATATAAAGCAAGAGTCTATCGATTGAGTTTTACTAGGCTGACAGCAGCACTGAAGGTCCTTGTGACCCAGAAGTTTGTGACCCATGAAACCTCCATTTTCCTTCTATTGGTAATGTATCTTGAAGTACCGAGGCCTGGAAAATGCATCCTGGGTGACCTAATATTGATTATCTACAAACAGAAAATTATTCGAGCTTATTGCTAAAAATATATTTGATACTAGTAAATATAAGGGATAGGCTTAAAGTAGATTGTTAAACAAGTGTTCCCTGAGCACAAATTCACTAAGGCAACAGCCCGTCCTTACAGGTATGAATAAGATCTGCTAGATTTTCCCTTAAAATGCTAATTTCAGATGCTTGGCTATTTTGCTGATTCAGCTTCATCAGCTTGCATGCCAGTGCCCAAAAATCAAAATTTTGCTTTATACATGGTACTTGCATCTGATTGAAGGAAATAAAAGGAGGTAAGGAATTGGGCAGGGTTATTTCTAAAACCGGTAAATATCCAAGGATCACGAAAAGAAGCCTGTAGCACACAGGCACACCAGCAGGCAGATTTTACAGCTCTGGCCAGAGCACAGAAGGAAGATAAATCATGGCCATCCCCCTCTCATTTTTGAAATGGTTCAACCCTGGGGTTTAGCTGAAGGACTTAAGGAGTTTTTGAAGTGCAAATAGACTGGCGAAGGGTAAACCTTTTCAGGGTTTCATTTAGATGGATTTTTTTTTTTTCTGTGTGGATTTCTGGCACCAGCTGAGATCTGGAAAGCCACAGGATTTTTTTGTTTTTGATCAATCAAGCAAGCAGAACTTGCCATGGGGGTGTACATTCTCTGCATACATATTGATCCTATTGTGTTTAAAAGTAGTTAATTTAATCAGGGCTTTTTGAAACCTTCCCTGGTAAAACTTGCATTAATGAAGCTGTCATTTCAAGGTCATGTTTCAGTGTCAATAACTTAATGGTAATGACAGGAGTTACCTCTAAGTTTAATACCAATATTTCAATCATTCCATGTTAAAATTGCCTTGAATGAGGGCTGATTTTACATACATGAATGTAAAAATGTTTGGCTTCAATTGGAAAATGTGGTTCTCATTAACTGAGATATTTTCAAAGCAGTCTGAAGTTACCAAACACATAAATACTAACAGTTCTGATACTGTTCAGTGCTGTTTGGATCAGTACCCTTGGCCTGCTCTATTCCGCAGGAGTTTGACTCCAGTAATCGATGCTACACCTTGTCTCTTCCAGCAAAGTGGTTGTGATATCAGAGATTTTATTCAGAGCTCTTTCTAGTAGTTTTGACCTTTTACCTCACATTTGGTCTTGTTTAAAAGCAGCAGCATGCAGAAGATGGATTGCATATTAACTATAAACACTTCTCTCCACTGTGATAAATATTTGGAGATAAAATGTGTAAGGGCTGGCTGTTTGATAAGATGCCCGTCTGAGTGCAGAGTACAGATTTTACAAGGCAGGATACAGTTTACTACCTTCTTATCCATATCTGATGCCAAGATCTTCAAGTATTTTGGGCTAAAGCATTATATACTTTCAAGACTTTTTTCCTGTGAGGACGTTAATTGCAGACTTCATTATTTGGTTTTTTGATTTATTTGGGTTGGAAGGAGCTTCATAAAGTTGTTCTGGACATGGTGACACTCAAGGTGCAATGGAGTTAGTGGATTCAGATACCAGGGCAGAATGTGCCTGTGCATCTCCCAGACTTAATTTTCTCATTGCTTTTCTTCTTGGTAGTTGCAGTATGCCTTGAACCCTACCATTTGCTGAGGTGTGAGGTGGAAAGCAAAGTCTTGCATAAAACTTTTTCAATCACATAACAGTAATGGTCTTCTGTAGTTTCCTGTTCATGTTTTTCCCGACTGAGTGGGATTTTATCAAAGATTTCTGTGTCAGATCACTCAGTGGCTCAGAATGGGAGAGGAACTATAAAGGTGGTCTGAGGTCCAGAGTTGGGATCATCTTTAGGAAGGACCAAACTGGTTATTACTTTAATTTCTGTGTATTGGATGTCCAAAATGGTACTGCAAAATGCCATACTATGGGAAAATAGCCTACATTAAATAGTGGTGTATTTATACATTACTTCCGTATTTACAGTCTGGTGGTTTGATGTGGTCTGCTATGAGAGCACAGTAAAAACATTCTGCATCAGAATAGCGACCTAAAATCATAACTCATCACAAATTATAAATGTGGCTAAATACAATCAATAAGTAAGTCTTAAGAAGGCGATGTTGTGATTTTTCCCTTTTGACTTTACACTGGACAGGAGATGTTTGGTTATCAGGCCCCCTATCCTGATCTTTTATTTTACATCTTTAACTTTATATCCGTAAAACTCACATGTTCTCGGTCTCATGTACTGTAATGACGGTTATTTCATGTAGTGTTTGAAAACGGAACATGAGATGCTGTTTAAAGCTTTACTCAGAGTCAGGGAAATTCTTTGCATCTCACTTCAGAGAAGGGATTCTCAGCATTTGTGGTGTCACTTTTACAAATATGTCACCAGCAGAAGCTAATATGACCTTTCCTTTGTTAAGTAAGATTTTTTAGCACCATCCAGGACTCTTCAACCAGTCCCATTCCACCAACTGGATGGAGAATTTTGTGTGTATTTCAAATCAACAGTTTTTAGTTCAGTCTTACGGGCACAGAGGGCAGATTTTTGTTTAGGAACAGGCATCATTCTGTAGCTGGATATGTGGGTGTTGGCTGGAAAATCTATCATTCTAATTTAATTATTTTTAAGTGATCCATGCTCAAATGTCAAAACACTGAGGGGCTGTTACTTGCAGATTACAGATTTATCAAGCAGCTATGACATTAAAGTAATCTTACTCTGGTTACAGTATGCATTTGTCAAGGGCACAGGCTTGCCAGGATGATTCTGAATTCCTGTGGAATTTAACTGAGCAACAGCTGGTCTGTAGGATGTGTAGATTTTAACAAGGTAATGTCTGTGTTTTGGCAAAGGACTTGTGTGACCTTCTGCTGAAGCTGTTCCAAAGTGCCTTCTTCCCCCATTCAAGTCTGTAGGGGTCCTGAAACAGTTTTTGTGTGAAATTTCTCCATTCTCTCTTCTCCTCTTGATTTTATCACAGGTAAATTCTACAAAATTCTTCAATGGGGTATTAGAGGAAAAAAAAGAAGAAAATTAAAAGGCCATCAACACCACTAACTACAGCTTAAGATAGAAAGAATACTCTTCTTGGCTTTTAATTGTGTCAGATTCCTTTACCCCACAGTTGTTGGTTGGGGGTTTTTTCACTTGAGAGAAGTTTATGATGCTGTGTCTGCCAGGATAACCGTGTCTTAGGGTTGAAGTTGTATTTCTCCCCGAGTTCCTAGAAGTGATGTTATCTTTTGTTCACTCAACAGTATGGTCATTCCTGAGAGCATCTGTCACTTTTGGCATTGTAAGATGGATGAGTCTCAAGTGAACAGCTAGTTGAAGCAAATGGTAAAAATAAGAAAAGACGTGGGGGCTGGGGTTCTTCAGGGGGGACAGGCAACAAGGAAGCAAGGAAGGTTAGAAATCAAAAGTAAGCCAGACCATAGTGAAAGAAGGAGCCAAGATGTGGATCACGTTAGCGGATCTCACAGGTCTTGGAAATGAAGATTGGTGGCCGATGAATTCTGAAGAGATCTTCTGCATCTTGGCAAAAATGCTGTTGATTTGTTTGCTACTTCATTTGCAAATAAGGGAGGATAAGAAGAAGATGACCAGAACATAAGATGAAAAATTTTTTTTTGTTACGTTGTGTTATAAGGTTAGGGCAAATTAATGCTGCCCGTAATCAGGAAATATTCAAGATATTTTGTATGTCTTAAATATTGCATGATAATCTGTCAGTTCTGAGTGGGCATGTAACAATATAAAAAACAAAGCAGCATATCAGCAGTTTAGCTTTTGGAAAAAAATATAAACTTAAAATTCCTAGTTGATGGTATTTCAGAAGGTACTTAATATTTTTAAAAGAGGTAAGGTTCCCCGCAGCATCTCTGATTTAGCTGGACTAATTGAGTTAGACTTTCTAACAGAGAGAAAGTGCTGCAAAAACACATAAACCCCAAGAAAAGCCCCGCAAATGCACTGTCAGGCAGATCCATACCCCCCCACCCCCAAGCCCAGCGAAGGTCTGTGTTTGCAAAAGCAGCCGGCAAAGGACAAAAGGCACTTACAGCCCAGTGTGTGTCAAGGTTTGGGAAGGGTCCAGGAGGATCTTGGCTTGAAAAATTATTTTGTCACACTGTTGGCATTGGTCCATAAGGGGAAGCACTGGTTGAAAGGCGAAGAAATTAAGATGATTAGAAGCTTTAAAGCTTCACAAATGGTGGAGTATCTCTCTTCTCAATGGATGTAAATAATAGATGAAAGACCGAGAGTGACAACAAAGGCTCAGGGCCTTTAAGAGAATGTGTGCAGCCTGAATAGAGGTCTGTGGCCTAGGGCCAAAGGTCTTAGCTTTGAGTGTAATTAGAAGAAAATACAAAAATGTCATTACTAGCAGGTGAAATGTTCAGCACGTGTCTGAAAAATAGCAATTTCAGAGCCAGGAGCTGTTGGAATTGGATTACTGACATTCTGCAATCACTGAAGTCTGTGCAGAGCCCTACAGTTTGGTCGGGAGTTGTGTGTATTATCCCTGGTGTCCATCTGCCCCGGACCCACTGCCTGCGTGGCGGGGATGCGCTGTGCAGGGCGGCAGCGGTGGTCCCTGGCAATAGAGTTGTTTAGTGCCTTTCCTCAGAACACAACAATCCTGCCCGAAACCTTTCCTGAGCCAGGGGCGAGGGTTACAGCTGCTCCCTTAAACAGGCTGATTTTTAAAATTGAGAGGAGTGGGAGGAAACTTTAAGGCCTTTAATTTTAAAACGTGGAGTTTGAATTCTAAGCATACAGCTGCGTTCTGGTTTTGACAGCAGGCCTGTGCCTGTAGTCCCAGCTTTAAGCCTTAAAATCCTATTTGTGAGCAACAGGGAAAATTCCTTTAAATCTTTTGGCAAAATATGGTCTGTTGCTATTGAGAAATCAAACCAGTTTTTCTGCCTAAGAAAGTCTTGTCAAAGTCCACTCAATGATAACTTCATTTAAAGCTTTTCCTGATGTTAATTACTTTCTGTATAGCCCTGGGTATTTTAGGAGTTATTCTTTTGCTTGCTGCTTGCTACACCATTTTTGCCATTCCTTGGGGGTATTTCAGGTGTATTTTCTTTTATAAACTACCATTTCTATTAGAAATGTTTTCACTTCGATATTTTTATGGAAAGACAGATAGGAGAGCAACCAGCTAATTCTGATTTCATTTTGAACGTTGATCTCCAGGGTAGATAACTGCTCACCCAATTAGTTTGTTTCTTTATAAACTAATAGTAAAATAATTACTTCTGCGTTATCTGGGGGTTTTTAAATGTTTCTGCAACAGTTAATTTTATCATATTAATGTGATAAATTCCTAATCTTTCATATAATGACCTCAGCACCAAAAATGTGCAAATTCTAAGTTTGTTCTTCTGGTAGAATATAGAGAAGCAACCAAGCACTTTCAACCAAGTATTCCTCTAAAGAAAAATGTGCTTTTTTAAGTCATTGGCCCTCCTTTTTTCACCCCAGTTCAGTTTTTACCCTAGACCAGGTTTCCACAGAAAGGGTTTTCTGACTTGTTATAAACTATATACTGGCATGAATCATTCTGATTTTTTTTCTCCCTTTTTATTTTTCAGGTGTTCAGGAATTTTAAACAACTTTGCAGCAAGGCCTCACAAACTCTTAGCTCCATCCTTTAATCATGACTGCATTTCAAATAGGTTAAAAGGAATCTCAGAAGGTACTGTACTTGCCTTTCCCAATAGACAATACATTGTATGTTTGTGATCAACATCTCTGCTTTCATGTTCATTGACTGCATTTCAGGAGCAGTGTGGACTGCAAATAACGATTTTATTTTTGCTTCAAGCATGTAAAATGTCCAAGTTCTTAAAAAAATCATGAAATCCCGTTCATATAATCAAACAGCCTTCAAAAGAGAGGGCTGATTTGTGTTTCCATTTTTTTCTTATATACCCACAATGAGGTCAACTTCATTATTTAATGACAGTTCTTTTGAAGCTGTAACAATCCCCTTCTGCTGTTTTAATTAGAAGCTCTGCAAATACTAGTTTAGCAACTAGCTAAATGTATGTTTTATGCACTTGGAGGGTGAATGTTTGTTTGTTTATTTGTCCTCTCAAAGGGTTTAAAACAAATGGGAAGAAGAATGCAGATCTTTGTAATGATTGGGATAGATTTGTGCTTCCCACTGAGATTCTCACACATCTTCTTTTTTTCCTGACTTCTGAGAGGGGGGAGGCTTCCCTCAGTACACAATATTGGGCTCACATAGTTTCTTGTTGCATTTAAATAGCCAGGGCACCCAGAAGACTGAAGATCTATTCCTGCTTTATGACCTGTTGTATCCCTGGGGCAAGGGCAGCCTGGAGCGGAGCAAGGGGGTCATGGCCACAGTCCAGGTTCTGAGTGGCGCTTGTAGGCTCCCAAAACTTGCCCGCTTTGAGGAACATTTTACTTGGCAACATCTGGAACATGGTATAAATCTGGAAGAGGGGGGAACCTCTACGATTTTGCGTGGCCAGGTGCTAGGAGGAAGCAACATTAGCCTTTTTGATGGGGGGGAGGCAGATTCTGTGGCCCTGAAGTTAGGCTAAACAATTGCAGAGGTCAAAGGACAGCTGAGTGCGGTCAATGAGACACCCTGGGGTGTATTTTGTTACTTAGTAAAAGGAGCAGCATCCTAAAACCCTAAAGGATTCTCTTGAAAATCTGTGTTGTGAAAAGGTTTTATGAGTCCTATGGCAAAAAGTGCTGATTTAGCTAAGGAATGCTTGCTTTTGTCTAAATGAAAGGCTAATCCTTACTAAATGTTGGCAGCTATTATAGTGCAGTCAATGCAGGTCTGAAAGGACAGTTAGAGTAGAAGTGTACTTTGGGATCCCAAATGTTTATCATTTTAATGGTTCTGTAACTGAAAAGATTTCTGAAACTTTCACCTTTTATCCTAAAATTTAAATCATGAACAAAATATCTGAAAAAGTAAATCTTCATTTATAATTTAAAAAAACTGTTCATAAGGGAGCTGTGCCTGCCTGGTTATTCTATATTCCTTGACAAATTTGCTTTAGATTTTCAGGGTACTGCCTGGCTTAAACTGTAACTTCCTTTAATCTGCTAACACTTATTAATTGGCTGGAAAAAAAAAGTGTGGGGTTTTTTTCTGGTCTTGAGTAATTTTTACTGTTCTTGTTTCAATGCTCGTGAGAAAAAAAAAAAGAATAGGTTTGGGGTAATTAATTCCTATAATTTGTTTAGCATTATCTTTCTTTAAAAGGACAGCTTATTAACAGTTAACATTTGTCATAGAAACAGATAAGAAATCAATGTCAGAGCCAAGACCTTGTAAATAACCCGAAAGGAAATGTAATAATGGCTGTCTTCACCACAGAGGTAGTGGGGGAAGGAGTGGGCATGTGGCAGAAAAGGTTCAGTGCTTTTTGTTTTCCTTTGGAAGGGGGAGTTGCTGCGAGGCACGACCCCGACCCGGGGCCTCTGGCTCGCTGGCCCTACCGTCTTACGCAAACACTCATGGTTGTATTAGGAAGAAAAAGGTGCTTAGAGCCAGCGATGGTGGTGTTTTTATAGTGACTAGCCTGGTGTTTCATCCTGATCTTTAGAAGAACTCTCTAAGAAGAGTGAAAAAGAATAAACTGCATAATTTTCAAGAGGGTGGGGGGAAGTGAACAAAGAAGTTGACAAGTTGATTTGGTTTATTTTTGAAAGAAACCTGCTTGCAAAATATAGCTCCCTGTAGAGTTTAATTTTTAAACTCTTCAGAAGTACTCCATAAAGATGGTTAGCATTGATTTATGTCAAGGTTAAGGCACCTTTAAACAAATAAAGTTGGGAATGGATAAACCTACTAAAATACAAATCGCCTATTAAACACAGAAGATGTTTGTGTAGCATTCAGGTTGCCACAAAACTGACACATGTCCTGAAATTCTCCTGATAACCCCTTCCAAACTCATCAGGAAATGATGGCATGTGTTTGAGGGGTACACAAGTGAGCAGCCAGATAGGATAGAGATGGAAGGTCAGGCCTTAGCTTTGACTTTCTAGGCTTCACCTTCATGCTTTTGCAATAGGGTAATGGAAAATGAAGAAAGGATTAAGTGATTTATTTATCAATGAGATTGGTCTGGCTTTTGCTGTAGGATTTCAATGAGATGTCTATTTTCAGCTTTATCCCTACACACAACAATGATCACATTTTACATATATATCTCTGTGGAATTAAGTGCTATATCTGTATAATTAAACTGCTTAGAAGAGTATATACTTGAGGTGTAATGCTTAATTTTGTTTGCAACTTCAGAATATAACTACTCAGGGTATGTAAAATAGGTTTAGATGTGTTATTATATTTTTTTCTTGTTTACTGGAGAAAAATGTTCTGGATCTATAAACTGTTTATTTATCAGGTATTTGGTTTTGGATTTTTTTTTTAAAGCGGATTGTAGCCCACAGTGAGAATTTTATGCATAGTATTTATATTCTACTGTGGCAACAGTCACAGAAAAATATTTTGAGTTCTAGTTTCCTGAGTGTCAGGATTTACTGGAAGTTTTGTATGCATGCCATCATGGAAGAACCTGTGAATTTCTGTGTTGCTGACTCATTAAACCATAATAGCAGCTTTAGGAATCAAGATTGCCTGTGCTAGCATGTTTATGTTGCGGGTAAATTAAGTCCAGTAAATAAATTTACCAGTGGGTAAATATCATTAAGATTTTTGGAAGAAAAGTAGAGAAGCACATATGATGTCTTCAACAAGTCAATTATTTTATTATAATTTTTTCTTCGTGCAAGACACCCACACCCCCCCCCCCCCCCCCCTCCCATCACACACC
>VYZT01027960.1:0-19958 GCA_013400735.1 Pomatostomus ruficeps | reverse complement strand
TTTCCCCTGGGTGGGAGCCATAGCCTGGAGAGAAGTAAAGCCAGTGCAAAGTCTGTACAGTTTTTGTCACAAAGCTTCATGGGCAGAAATCTTGCAAAATCAATTCCACTACAGTTTAGGTATAAGAAGAACTGACTGTTGCTGGGTTTATCTTGCTTGATTCCTACTACACAGACTTAGCTCTGAAGTAGTATTTTAGAACTTCAGGCTTAGAAAAAGATTGCTGCTAAAGATGAAGGAAATGTGTAGTGTTAGGCAATAAACACAAGTGCTGAACTTGAAACTTAAAACTGCTGAGCTGCCATTTTGTAAAACTTGATTTGAGCTCAGCTTGCAGTAACTTCTGCACCATTGTACTTCTCAATGTATTCTGTGTTTGATTGTGGTTGTAAACTGCTCTTTGTGTGTGCAGCTCAGTGGATAACACTGTTAAAAAGTACTAAAGAAACATTTCAAACTTTAGGTAGAAGAGATGAGATGGTGTTTCAGTTGCTATTTCTTGGTGGTTTTTCTTTGCAAGCCTCAGTCGTACATCACTGCTGGTTTATTCTGTGAAGCTGAAAACTCCCAGGTCACTGAATTTCTAAAAATGCAATTCAGACTTGATTTTTGCAGCATTTGGGGGTGATTTGAAGTTGATAGCTTCATGCATGTAAGTTCAACTTAGTAACACCATCCTGCATCCAGGTGTTAATTTTACCTTTAGTATGTTGATTGTTTTGTGAGCTGTTCCTGAGGACTGTAGGGATAGTCTTGGGGTAGAATGGATGGAGCAGTAAGGGCATAGCAGCCTCCATATTAAGACCACTTGTGATTTGCTTTCTATTTGATGTTGTGGGGAAACAGCTACCCTGTTCCACCATCCTGTATGTGGCTCTCTAGTGTATGCATTTTTCTGTCTCTGTCCAAGGAATTGTCCAAATCCCAGATAATCTGATGCAATACTCCAAGTACAGATACCATTAATTGAGCAATAAGAGGAAGAACCTTGTCAGGAAAAAATGTGTGTTCTTGATCTTTCCCATTACTCTTACACAGTAGTGGCAACATCAGATTGACAGACGAGACTGTAAATGGTACTGGATGCAAACAATATATTCTTCAAAATAAAATGAAAAATAAAGATGAGAGGAAACTGCACTGTAAATAGGGTAAATCCAAACTAATAATTCCTTTTTCTTGAAAGACATTGCGAATGAATTATTTATCTGTCACTTACGACATAAGACTGAGTTTGAATATCCCTAAGGAAGGCAAAACAGAGTAAGACTCTCAAGATCTCGAAAAGACTGTGAGGGGGGGGAAAAGGGATTTTACAGGGGTAATGAAGTAAGGCCACTACTCCACCTTACAGTCTTGTTTTGAGTCACACATAAGTCTTCCCCACTGAATACTACAGTTGATGCTGTACATAGACTTTTGCCTTTGAAGTCTGCACTTTTAATTAGTGTATATATTTGTTATGGTCATTATTAACTGACATCCTTTCTGCTGTGTGCATGTTCATGGTACATCCTAGTGATGCTTTAATGGGAAAAAATAATACTCCCAGACCATGACTAAGAATGATGTAAAAAACCAAAAACACTAGCTGTACCTGAAACAACCAGTTCAGTTATTCTGCAGCATAAATAGATGCCTGGTCTCTCTTTGCCTGAGATAACCCTTTGAGATACAGAAGCTGTGCTGGGCCTGGCAATGCCTTTGTGGAGGAACTTGCTTTCTTTTCCTTTGAAGAGAATCTTTTCTGCAGGGTTAGGCCAGATCAGAAGCCAGATTATGTGTTTTAGAGAACACAATTACATTATTAGGTTAAACACAAAGTAAGGACTTGATAGAGCTGACTTAATGGAGGGTGTTTGCATCAGATTTATCATTTGCTATCAGGCAATTGTGAAATTGCTTTAAGCCATAACAACAACACTCACCCCCTCCCTCATCCTCCATTTCGGTTCCTCTCCTTTAAAGTCACTGGGGTCATGACCCACCTGGAGGCCAAATATGTGATATCTGGTGTACTGAATGATCTGATTATATTTTTACTAGCAGAGCCTTCAACTCAATGTGCAGTTCTGGCTCCCAAGAGTTCTTGAGTAATGATCCACTTTTCAGAGGTGACTTTTTTTTTTTAATTTTAGTAATGTAAAGGAGCATAGTCACCTTTTTTTCTAACTAAAAGTGAGTAGGGTTTACTGTACTTACACACTGCAGGATCTGGGCTCTGGTTCTTCTCAGGTATCCTGTGTCATGTTTCTGCACAGATCTTTTGAAACCTGGGTGACCACATGGAACAAGATTATTTGCTTGAATTCACAAGGTTTTCTTGTAAGTTCAGCTTCTGGGTTTGAAAGACTGATTAGAATTTCCCTCAGTCCTTCACCACACAGTTAAGTGATGCAGTGTTAAAATCAATCCTCTTTGCCTTTGTTATTTCCATTTCTGTCTGCTTTGATAGAAGCTCATGATAATTGTAATTTCACTTTCCATAATGAATGCCCATATTAATAGTTTTATTAAAAGCTACAGCAATAATCCTCCTTTACCTGTGGTAAGGTTGGAGGAATTTCACAATTGCCTTGTTCATGTGTCTTTGTAAGGAGACAGACTGAAATGTGAGGGCTGCCTTCCAGCTCTGTTGCAAGGCAGTTCTCCAACAAATCTCATGGTTAATCCTCTTGTTCAGTGATGGGCCACTGCAAAGAAGACTTGAAGTGGGTTTAGGAAATTTGCTTTGAAGAAGCACAGCAGCTATGGAGATGTGTTGGGTGATGCCTTAGTATCTGAATCTTTCCAGAGAAGTACACTGAGAGTGATAGAGCCTGGAGGTGCAGGTGATCTAAATTTTAGGAAATTTCCCTATTATTTAATATTTTCTTTCAGATTTAATTTTGAAATTATTCAATTCTGATAATGTCTTCTAATCCCCATAGTACATTATAAGGAAATTAAATAAAATTTGTCTGTGTACAGTGGGAAAGTTGTTGAGGTAGAGGGGGAAGCCTTAGAATGACTGTTGCTAAACTGAATTTCCCTCCTTGGTAGGTTGGTGGGGAAGGAAAAGGTATAGCAGCTAAATACATCTGCACTGTGCACATACTAACTTCTGTAGAGTTCAATCCAAAACAGACCTCAAACAGTTTCCAAGAGAAGTAGGCAAACTAAGAATTACACTGGTATCCATTGGATGGAGCAGGTAAAAGGAAAAGTGAGGGCTGGAATACTGAATGAGAGATGTGAGGACTGCTCATTGCTGGAAATCTAACCAGCTCTGTGCTGAGCTAGCTACCATCAGTGTGCATGTGGATATGGAAACAATTATTTACCCTCACATGAAACCTCCTGCCTGTTAGAAACCTCTCGGTGCACGCAGGTAGCTCCAGCAGAATTCCGTGCAGCGTCGCTGGGTGTGGGACAACGGACACGAGGGTGAGCCCTGATGTGCCAGTGTTAGCAGCATAAAAACAGGTTTGTGAGATCGGGGAGGAGCTCCTGAGTCAAGTCCAGCTCTGTTTTCTCTCAGTCACTGTGTCAGATTGGCTCAAATGAACTCAACAGTGGAATGTCTTTCCCACATCCTCCCAAGCTCACTGATGCATCAGATGGGCAGAATTTTAAGAAAACCTTGTCTTAATTGCACTATAGACAGGGTTGGTTTGTTTGTTTTATTTTTAGCAAATGACCTCATGTAGAAATGTTGGATAGACATATTATTTGCATAACTTTTTTTAATGATGAGCATTAGTTTAGTTATGTTAAATCATTGGGTTTGGTCACATTTAAATGCAGATATGGCAGATACATGTCTTAATAAGAGAAACTGTTTTTTCTTCTTTTTTTCCCCCCCCTCCCTTTAAATTCCATCAGTTTATTTTTC
The DNA here is from genome assembly GCA_013400735.1 of Pomatostomus ruficeps. Lineage (NCBI taxonomy): Eukaryota > Metazoa > Chordata > Aves > Passeriformes > Timaliidae > Pomatostomus > Pomatostomus ruficeps. The sequence goes on along the minus strand of VYZT01027960.1, from coordinate 16,084 downwards.
TTCCAGGCTCTGCTGCCTCCTCAAGCCCCCCCAGCACACTTGAGCCTGTTTAAAGCACGTTCTGCTGTCTCCTCTGCTGCTGCTGAGGTGGGCTCGCTGGGGGCTGCCTCCCATTTACACTGTGAGGAGGAAAATTAACCACTTCCTAATCGCACCAGGCATTTAGGGGTAGAATCAAATGCAGAAACACTAAGGAGTTACTACCTTGAATTGGTGCTCCTGGCTTTTGGGGAGGCTGGATCAAGATGGCACAACCTGAACCAGACAGTAGCTCACTGTTGGAGGGTCTTGCCACCTCCTCTCCCCTGCAGAAGGAAAGGCCCCTGCTCTCCCCTCCCCAGCTCTGTTGAACTCCAGATGAGGCCCAGCTGCCCTAATGGCCTCAGGCAGTGTTAGGAAATCAGCTGCCCCATGCTGTTCTCCGGGGCTCCCAGCTTCCTCTGCTGCAGCGCAGCAGGACCCCCGGCAGCTCTGTGCTCCGATACCTCTGCCTGCCCCATCTTGCACAAGCGCATCCCTGACAAGCCTTCCTCCTGCTCTGCTTCCACGCTGCAGGCGCCAAAGCTCACATCAGCTGTGCTTCCTGAGCTCTTCTTTACTTGGCATTTCCACCAACCATCTTGTTTACTCTTGGCAAGCTAGAAACATCCTCTGGTAGCATTAACAGCTTTCTCAGGTAAATCTGTGACCATCTCCATCCACAGGCAAGTCTCCGTGTATAGATGCCAGGGAAGCAAATCAAATTGCCAGCATTTTTGCTGTGTGCATAATATGTTTTATGAATAACTTCCCATCAAAATGAAAATAATTGTCATAGATTATATACAACATGTAGGCTGTAGAAAACATGGAGAATGAACAGACTTCAGGCAGATGTGCTGTGGGAATTGCAAATTTTCTGATTCATGAAGATTGATTCGTTTTCATTATGGTATTTTAACTAAAGTCTTTTCATTTGAATACATTCCTGAAATCTTACCTTAAGCACATCATAACTGACATAAATAGCAGAGAAATTAAATTTTATTGCATGAAATTTAATAGTAGTCTGTCATGGTTTCACTTATATTTATGGAAGTATCATCACTGATTTCAGTAAAAATTTCAGTCACTTAGCTGATTTTCATCAATTCTTTTTTTCAAAGGCACCTGACAGGCTTTACCTTGCTGCAGTCTTAATACTGCTTCAGTGTAACTTTTTCCCTAACACACTTTGCAGTTGTGTGTTTGTACATACTCCCTACCATTTCCAAATTTAATGAAAACTTATAGAAGGGGAAAGAGAATCTATTATCTTAAGTATTTCACTGCTGAAATAGCAGAATCTGTAATGTTAAGAAATGGGTTTTTATCTGGTATTGTCTCTGGTTGGGGTAGGGAAGTGTAGTTGCCAGAAAATTTATTAAAAGCCGGTCTAAGTCAGAGATGGGGAATTATTTTCCCAAAGCTGCACAAAGTCCCTGAACAGGGAACTGACCCTCTCTCCCAGGTTAGAGGTGAGTAATTTGATTTGTTTCATGCCTGTGTATCCAGTAGTGTAGCAATAATTAGCTCTTAGATATTTGTCTACACCAGCAGACCTCAAACGCTGCTGGAAGTGGCTGTCATGATTATTGCCCTTTTACAGGTGGCCCTGAGGACCTTGAGCAACCCAGTGATAAAGCAGGAGTGGAACTGTAGGTTTTCAAAACGCCAACTTATCTTCCTGGCCGAGGTCTCTTCCTGGTCATAGGGCTAGTGAGGGGAAGTACAAAGATAATATTATAAGGTTTCATACTTTTCTGTCTATTGATTTAACTGGGGAAAACCTCTCTCTGTTGAAATAAATTTCTCCAAAAGTGCAGTCTTGTATTCTGAATGTTCGAATATGTTAGGTTGCTGTTTCTTTGGAACAAATGTCATTTGGTAGAATGACCTAACAAAGTGGAAAATTTCATATTTCAGTGAGTCTACCTTAACTCATTTTAAAACCTTCCATGGCCACCCTGTTACTAAATGTTTACATTTGAGAGTCCATATCTTAGTGCTGGGTGCACAAATATGACTGTCTATGGGCTGTGTAATGCCATCCAAGGAGAAGAAATGACCTACAGGTCTATTTGTGCTTGAATATTTAATTAAGTTTCTAAATTTGTCATTGATATAAACAGAAGTATTAATTGTTAAAGCAGATATTTAAATGATTGTTAGCTCTATATGAGTGTAAAGCATAATTTCAGATAAAGACATTTCGCCGTATTTGCTGCATATGGTTTAGAAGTTATTTATTTCTCTTTTTTATGTATATCTTCTGTTGTAAGAGTATAATTAGATCCTTTGATAGATCAGACTACATGTAAATCATAGTATTACACTGAAGATAGGAGGTAAAGATTCTGAAAAGACAGAGGAACTGATCTTCTGTGTAATTTCAGTTCATATGAGTAAGAGCAAAAATTCAAGTTATTGGATGTCTTTGTGTACAGTTTCTCTCCAAATAATGGCATACTGACAAGGAAAAACCATGTAAACACATTCTTTGACAAAAACTGATGAAGCCTAACTTGATTTTTAAATTTTTTTTTGTTATGTATCCTTCTGTATTTTACCCTGAATATCCTAAAAAGAACCCGAGTAAGAATGATTTTATCTACCCTCCATTAATTTTTTTATACCAGGCAGGTTCTCGAGGCTGTTGAGAGGCCACGTATGCAGAAGACACAGAGCAGTGTGTTGGAAATGTGCAAAAAGCTTAGTGCTACAGAAGGATACAGTCTGCCAAAATGAGAAACATGAACATGTAGTGCGAGTTAAAGTTGTTGCTTCCATAGCATATTTTCTTGCTCACTTTATATTGCTGTTGTGGATGGTATTAAGACCTCTGTCTTCATTTGTAAATCCTCTGTGCATGCACTTTCCCATCTCCTTATCAGATTTTTCCTTTGTGTTTTTAGATCATGGGGAATTCATATGCAGGGCAACTAAAATCGGCCCGTTTCGAAGAAGCTCTTCATAACTCCATAGAGGCTTCTCTGAGATGTAGCAGCGTTGTCCCACGGCCAATCTTCTCACAGCTGTACCTGGATCCTGACCAGCCTCCTTTCTTGCCGGAAGGTAACCATGAAAGTATGGCACATTTCAGTTGTTTTTCTTGGTGTGAAAAGGGTGGGGTGCGTTTCGTTAAAAAAAGAGCAAAAACGGCAGAGCAGTTCATTGTGTGACAAAACCTGAATGTTGGGCATCATTAAGGGGAAAGAATGGCATGTTGGTTATTTTAAAAGGAGATAGATGTTGTTATAGTTTTAAAAAGAGATACTGTTGAAAAGTTTAATTTTCTAAGTTATTTTTATTTTTTTCATTTTTATTTTTCAGATGTGAAGCCAAAGGTAGAAGAGTTGGATAAAGAGTTAGTACATCGCTATTCACAAAATGGAAACCTGGACTTTTCTACCAACCAAACTGTTAATGAAATGGAAGATGAAGAAGAGGATGAAGACATGTCAGATTCAAGTAGTCCACCAATCCCATACTCGCAAAAACCTGCCCCAGAAGGGTCTTGCACTACTGATGGTTGGTATCCTTTTTTTTACTGTGCGATCTTCACAACTGATTCTAATGATAATCTGCACTCTCTACAGTTAGAAATTCTTGAGCTAGAAAGTCTGAAAATACAGTTTCTAGTCAAAGCCTTAAATCTGACAAAATACAGATTAGAAGGACTTGTCTGAGGACATAAAGTTTAATGTATCATTTGAAAGTGTCTAGGACTGGCTGTGGCACTTCATTAGTTTCTGAAAGCCCCTTTTTGTCTGTGGTTATCCTTGATTTACCATCTTCACTTCACATAGTTGGCATCACTATGGCTGGTTCTCAGTCTACACCTAAATTATTCTAGGAAACATTGGCAAATCTGGATTTAGTAGCTTCCAAGGGCAGAAGGAAGAGTTTGGAGAAAGAAAATGGGGAGGACACTTAGCGCACTTTCTGCTGCCTAGGTGATAAGAGGGTTGGTAGTGGAAGCTTGTCTTTTTTCCCTGTGTGCCTGCTGGCCATTGCTTCCTTACCCTGAGCTGTCCTGATTTGTTTTGCTCAGGATGAGCAAAATTGTTGACAAAACTCTACTTTTGGGGGTTGAAATGTGTTAAAGAAAGGGTCAGGTCATTACGCATGTACCTACTTGTCCAAAGAAAAATGAATGTGATTGGTTCACCTTAATCCCAAAGTTGTTCTATTCTGAAGGTTTAACTTCCTCAAAAAAAGGAAGCTCTACTCATATTTATTAGATATGCTTCTTATAAAAACATCTCCCTGCCAACTTCAGACACCTGAAAACAAGAAACTGTTCCTACCAGCTCTAAACACCCTTCTTGATATTTTATTCAATATCCCCCTGAATCATGGAATTCCTTGTGCACAGTTCATCAAAAGCTGTAATTTGTAAAATGGTTTTGTACCTTACTGAAGTGCCTGATTGTATGAAGCGATAGAAGTAAGTACCAATCTCTGGCAATTTTTGGACATTTTTGGGGGGCATTAGTGGCATGTGTTGTCATCTTTGCCTTTTCCACTTTCAAATGCAGCTTACAGAACATGTTTACGCTCTGTAACAGCGTACTGCCTGTTCCCTGTAGCACAAAGAACAGAAGGGCTGGCAGGGAGAAGCTGGGGAATATTGTTGGGAGAATTTGTTATTCACACAGAAGTGTGTTTTCTGTTCTTTGAAGGCTTGTAAATTTGAAGGAGGAGAGATGGAGAAAGTATAAAAGGACGTATTTCTAGGGAAGTGTTCTCAGTTGAGGACAAGTATCAATAAAGTCAGCAAAATCTCCTGTGGAGAGAAGGAGCAGTACCTTTTTCACTTCACATATTATATGTATGTGTAATATTAAACTGTTTGGTATGTCCTGGAAAAGTTAGACCTTCTGGGGCGGTTCTGTGTTTTGAATTTTATCTATAAGTCTTTTATGATAAAAGCACTTTAGAAGAAAGTTTTGTATGTTACATCTGCAGAATTTTAGGCTTGTTCATTACTCATTGTTAAGTTTACTATTTCGACTTTACAAAATCTGCCTTGCTCTTCAGTGTTCTCAAGGAACTGATTTAAGAGAGCAGTGTTTTTTTATCTGGAAAAAGAAAGCAAAACAGATTTTTTTTCCAAATGCTTCTGGTGATCTGTTAGGGCCGTTTTACATAATTGTTTAAAATGCCCTGGTTCCCAAACATTCACAGTGCAGACCATATCTCACCAAGATATTAATCTGATAGCTCATCTTTCATCTCATGAATATGCCTTCCAGAGATGTAAGACAGGATCACTGCCATTGTTTACATCTCTTAGTTATTTAATTGCAAAGGTAAATAACATTATGAAGATGTTAAGAATACTGGCAGACTATTTGAACTCGCTGTGTTTGGGTACTTTCAATTAAGCATGTATTCAATTGCTTATCCAAGAGCAAAATATTGGTACTAGAACCTGCAGTTCATAGCTCTGCTTGCTGTAAAACCTGTTTCCCACCTTTAGGATCAGGTGGGGTGAAATCTTTTCCCCTTTAAGTTATTTCTGCTGTTTGCTTTTCCTGAATTCAGGATGTGTGCCATAACTATCATATTATTTTCTATGGTGACATGTTCTTTTGTTCAGATGTTTTTGTCAGTCACATGAGTGCAGAAAAGTAGATCTTAAAGCCTTTAGTAGTCAGCCAAAAAAATAAGTGCTTCACAAGTGATAGTTTGTTGGAGATTCTTTCTCAGCTGGTTGTAGTATTAGATCTCTTAACTCTCTCCTTAGCCCATTGGAAAGAGCAACTGCATTTGCCACTGAGCCTTGCTATTAGTCATGAAAGTAATTCACTTATTTTCAGGGCTTTTTTTGGGTGGGCGTTTTTTTTTTTTTTTCCCTGCTCAACACAAACTTTTGTAACTAACTTACACCTTTCATGAAAACAGGTTTTCAAGAAAAATAATTCTTTGTTTTCATACAGCTACCTCAAATAGGCAACAAAATTCTTGTTTTAGCAAGAAGCTGTTCTGAACCACTCGCTTGCTTGCTGCAGCTTTAAAGGAGGCTGTTTCTAATTTGTGGAATAACATTTTATGCAAGCTATGGGAAACACAATAGTATCACCTTCCTTTTGTTAGCTAATCCTCAATTTACCTGATGTTTAACGAAAGGCCAAGGTAGTTTCAGAAGCAATTAGGTAAGCAGGTACTTAACACCTGATCAGTTACTGTGAGGTTACAATAGGGAGTGACAGTGACCCCTAATTCATATGTAATTCTTGGAATCTAATTCCTGATGCAAATACCCCATTTATTACAGTGCACCAAGGGGCTGGTGCCCCACATGGAAACTACTTCTCGTTACGGTGGGGAAAGGGAAGATGGATACAAATTTCATTTTTAAGAAGATTTCTAGTTGTTGACAGATGTGGGGATACATTTTCAGGAAGAGCAGACTGGGTTACTTTAAATGAAGTGATATTGGAGAATGGAAATGTGCTTCTCAGAAGCAAAAACTGTTGAATTTTCTTTCAAAGAAATGCAGATAATGTCTGTAAAAGCTGTTAATATTTTAATTTTTTGGTGACTGCTCCTGGTATTTGCAAATCTTTAATTGAAATATAAGTGCCTGTTCCTTAATTGAAACAAAGCTGAGATCCTGTAAGAAGATGATGTTTTGGGGTTAAGTAGTTCAGCAGTTCAGCTTTGGGCTTTTGCTTTTTATAATTACATGTCAATAAAAGATTTCACAAAGAGAAGTTGGTTTGGTTTACTGACTCATGTGTTTTCTCCTCTTTGTACTTAGATTTTCATAAAAGGTACACAAGTAAATTAAAGTGCCATTCTTTTTTCTTTAGAAGAAATGTGTTACTGCTGTTTACATAGAAATGTAGGTGCTAGCACAATTATAAATGAATAGCTATGAAATGTAAATGGATTTTATATGTTCTATGTCTGAGACATTGAGAGCACAAATTCAGTTGGTCCTGAGACATTATGTCTTGTCCTTCCTATTGTGGAAATTATTGTTTCTAACAGATAACTAACTACCAATGCAAAATCATGCAAAACAGAAAATAAAATAAGGTTGGGGTCTCTGTGGTGCTTGCTAGCTAGAAAAAGACAGTGTAACAGAGAGAGGGGTTAATCCCCCCTTCATCTCCCCACAGTCAGTTACTTGCTTCCAAATCAATGTGTTTTGGGTGGAATTTCCTCATTCAGTTTCAAAAAACAACAGAAACTTAAAAGAGTGCTTTTCAGCCCTAAAAGTCAAGGGAAAGAAGGATAATGAAGGGCTCTTGAAGTATACCATCTGCATATCTTTGAAGGAAAATTCAAACCTTTTACTGCACAGAAGCAGATTTGCATCCTCTCCATATCTCCTGATGGAAGCACGTCCCAGCTGTACCTAGGCAAGCTCTACAGCCCTCCCTGCTTCTCCTATGTAAGTGGTTGAGTAAGCAAGAGAAAAGCTTGTGGAGTCTCTGAGCGACTGTCTGTGCTGCCTCTCTCACTTGCTGCCCACCCATCAGGATCCCTTTCCCTCTGCAGAAGAGGAGCCAGAGGAAACCATTTGTTTCTTCAGCTCAGCTGAAGCCCTGTTTCTTAGCTCACCACCTCAGAAAATGAGGTTTTGGCAGTCGCCTATGAGCTCTGAGCTGGTAGCTGCTTTTTGCCATTGCTGGCAGAGGCGTAGAGATTATGAAGGTAGTGAATTTCAGCAAGTGAAGTTTAGGAGCTGGTTGGATGACATCGGTATCCCCAAAGTTAAGTCCCCTGGGGCAGTGAAGTAATTATAGCTCTCTCAGAGGCTGAACATTACAGAGGCATGTGCTGGTCAACCAGTCTGCACATGCATACCTCTCTGATCCAGAGATGTCGCCAGCCAAAGCAGAGGAGGATGCCAGAGAAGACTGAGCGAGGAGGAAGAAGGGGGAGCGTGCAAGGGGTCTGAGAGCACTGGATAAGTAAGAGATGATACTGGGGGTAAAGTTTAGGCAATGTTTGCAGATTAGGTAGGATGCAGCATTTGTACAGTCCCGTCCTACAAATCCTAAATGGTGGGAAATATTAAATATATTCAGATCTACAGCCTCTCAGGTACGAGGCCGCTGTTCCCATGATAGCAGACGGTCACTGACTTATGCTTGTAAACTTGTTAAGATGTTGTTTCTTAGGGTTCTCCTGTGGCTTCACCCTTAGGGACTGATGCAGAACGGTGACACACAGCTGCTTAAAGTGTACCGAAGTTGTTTTGCTCCTAGCCCTGGTAAAGCTGAGAATTTGGTTTCCCCTGGGATGTTGTGGAGCACTGCTTCACATCACTGGGACATCAAAACCCTCAAGCACTCCAAGGGGCTTGAAACTTCTCGTGTGATATTCACCCTTCTCAGTGTTGTGTGCTCCTTCGGAAAGTAAGTCTGTACTGACACACAACAACATCATTGACAACCTTGCTTGTGCTAGTATCGCATTGCTAGCAGCTCCTTCAAAAGCCTCCTGTTGGTCGCCTTTTGTGCTTCTGGGCATTTCCTGGACATTTTTAGGTAGAGACTGGGCTAGAAGCTAATTGTGTAAAAGTATAGGTTTAAATCTGTGTTGAAATCTTACTGCACTTGCTGTTTCATAATCCTTATCTACAGATTTCCTGTTTGCCCACATTGTCAGCAGTGAGCAGTTTTTCTATTTTAAATCTAGATTTAAGTGGCATTTCCTAAGCATGTCAACTACTCAGATTTCACTGAATGCTTAAGTATTTAAGGTCAGTTTTGAAATTTCTGGACATAATACCCAAGTGACATAAACATTTGAATAAGCAAATTTTATTTTGAATGTAAGGGACTTTTCTCTCGGGTTTATTTGTGACTGTTTCTTTCTAATTTACATCAAACCAAGTGACATATAACTTAGCCTGGTACCTAGCTTTCTATTTGACTAGGATCAATATGTTTTTAAAGAACATGCCCTAAGAAGAATTTAACATATTAAAATCAAATGGCACCTGGTCAGAAAATGACTAATTGTGCTTCAAATATGCGGGTTTAGTACTCTCCCCCTAAAACATATATAAGTTTTTATTGGTAAGTTATTAATATAGTCCACTGATTCATACATGAAAACTTCAGGTGTTTCATTTTAATTCATTGCCTGGAAAAAGGCATGTGTGAGGGGTGAATCCAAGCTAGCTTTCCATGAGCTGCTGCTGGAACTGAGCTGATTGAAGAACTGAAGAAACCATTCAGCCAAGAACTGGTTCAGCAGATTGTGGACGTAGGCACAAAAGTGAACCTGTATTGGACCCTGTTTTCAGCAAGCTTCTGCTTGCCAGGAAATTCATGCAGGCTGATTCTGTGCATTCCACTTTGCACATGCTCTGTGCCTGGTACAGTTCTGAGGTAAAACCAAAACCCATTAACTTCCATAATTTTTCCTGAAGTTGCTATAGGTTTTGGCACAGGAGCTAAGAGTACAGACATACGTATCAATAATGGCTGAGGTGGCTTTTGGTTAAGCTGTGACCACATTGTGTTACCAGATACTTAGACAGTGTCTTTCTCCAGTATTTTTTTTTCTTCCTTAAAATTTATGTGACAATTAAGAACTATGTTAATAATATTTTAAATTAAGTGTAAGTAATAGGTATTGATAGCTGAAGTCTTAATAGTTATTGCAGTAATTTTAAATTTATTTTAACAAGCTTTTTTTAAACAGTAATCTTGATTCTTGTGGTTTTCTTTATTATTTATTTACCTTGGACACTGCTCTGGGCTGCCTTGCTATGCTTTTTGTGTGACCCAGCCTGCTACTTGCTCACCGCAGGACATAGAAGAGCAGAAACTCTCTCAGGTCCCTATTTTTGCCCATTTCTGCTGCTTTAACCTTACATTGATTAGAAGCCCAAGAACGAATGTTATGTCCTTATTTTGTTTGCATATGTGTATTTGAGTGGGAAAAAAATTGAAGACTTGAAAGTCAAGCACTCATGGACATGAAAGTCCACAAAGACTTCAAGAGATTCAACTGGAGGCTTAGAGAAAACATGATTCACATATCTAAAACTGAATTATTTATTTGCTTGAATGTCTAAGATGTGTAGAGAATTTAAAACTTAGATATTTAATTATTTTGATGCACTAAAATAATTTTTAGTAGCCAGTATAAAACTTCAGTCATCAATTTTTATCATTCTTTTGTACTACTTAATGGTGTTTATGTATGAATGCTAGCCTTTTACAAGCAACAAAGATAAAATTGTTTCTTTTGAAAAAACTGTAAACTAAAGTTTGGCAAAGAAAAAATAATCTGGCATGTTTTAAGAGCTGTTGTCTGCTATTAAACCACAAGCTTACCCCCTTATTTTGACTGTTTTTGAAATTTGGAGCCATTTGATGTCTAGTGTTTGGATAGTTAAATTTCTTCTGCGCCTGTATATGTTCAGCATATTTAAAATAATGTTATCTGTTGTCTCTGAAACCCTCATCTAGTGGTTCTGATGAGATGCTATCTCAATTTCCTCTATTTCCCTTAAAAAGGATATATTAAAACTTCAGTTACAGCATCAAGTTGTGAAGCCTCATTTGCTTTCCTAACTGATAAAACGAAGAAAATGAAATGGATTCTTTTGAAGAGTTATCATTTGTTTTGCTTTGTTTTGTAGGTTTTTGTCAAGCAGGCAAGGATTTACGGTTAGTATCTCTGTGCATGGAGCAAATTGATATCCCAGCAGGCTTCCTGTTAGTAGGAGCCAAATCTCCCAACCTTCCTGAGCACATTCTAGTCTGCGCTGTCGACAAGCGGTTTCTGCCAGATGATCATGGAAAAAATGCACTTTTAGGTAAGAGATTTTTTTCCTTTTTGCCATAATAATTCAGAGAAAAAAAGACAGTTGAAAACTACCTGTCATTTCAGCTAATAACCTTCTATTAGAAATATGTTGAGGAGAGGACTGATTTAATTAAATCAAATCTGTAGATGAACCTACCTTAAAAGCCCATTTTAAAACAGGTCCCTGATTCAACAATTAACCACAATTGAATCTTGTGGATTTCTGTGTGGGCAGAAGTCAATTGCAGCCCTGGCATTCTAATTGGTGAACTATCCATACACTCTTTATCTCTGCTGAAACTTACAGCATTTTCACTTAAGAAGAAATATGTTCATGCAAGTATTGAAAATGAACTATGAATTTTTTTGTGGATTGAGGGATGATTTCTGCCCTTGGCTTCACCAGGATCATTTTTCTGAGTAGAAGTTCTGGAAGCATTTTGCTTCCCAAACCCCAGTACATAGGGACACCCCCTCACACCCCAATTATATCATAATCTGTTACGTTTATGAACTTTAAAATTTTAATACAACAATGCCTCTTGGTAATTGAAGACAGGCCTATATGCACCTAGATTTCCTGCCTGGGTCACAACTGGTACACGTTTTAACAAGCTAGTAAAAATGATTTAATGTATTTTGGCTCCTTTAGCCTGTTTTGAATTTACTCACTCATTTCTCCCTCCAGTCATTGTTCTGCCTAGGATATATTCAGAAAGACCTTTCAACAGGGAAGAAATTACAACAAAGGATAAATACCCTGATTTAACTGCATTGCTCAAATTCTGGTCCAGACCAGCAATATTTTGTGTAACTATTGGAAACAGTTTTGTTTTGTGCTTTAATGTTCTCTCTCCATTAAATCCATTTGATATGCTACTACACACTGCAAACCTTTGGGCCTAAGGCAGAAATGCCACTGGCCTGAGTTAGGTAGGAGCTGTGGTGTGATGTGCCCTCACCAGGTACAGCTGGGGATATGGGATAATGGAGTACTCTGGTGTACACTTCAGGATTCAGAGGAGCTCCTCCCCTGCTAAGCAGGGGAAGTGTCAGGAGGTGATCAATACAAACTGTCTGATAGACAGGCAGATGGTGTTTAAACCTGATTAAATGTGGTACTACTTGTCTTTGTTGGCAAGCCTCCCCCCTCCATCCCAGCTTTGGATCCTGATTCACTCTCTGGTCTCATTTGGTAACGAGCCCAGTGACTCACATCTTCGGCACTGCTGATGCACTGAAGTGCCTCGAGGCTTCTGTAAGTGGCACATGTGAGCAAGGAACTGACTCAGAAGCGCTGTGAGACCCTGGTGACTGTTTCTGAAAACTCTGGAGATGCACCAGGAGATCCTGTGGGCTGCAAGGGAGAAAGGAAAGAATGATTCAGTCCCAGGAGAAACAGAGAAACAGGATGAAGAAATTTGCTTCTTGGCATCCTTGTCCAAGCTATGGATAATGAGGCACAGTATGGCTAAAGACAATGGCCTAATTAATAAGAGTTTTATGGATAAAGCATTTTGTCAAAAGCACTAAATATCTTTGTCATAAAACCACTAATTTAGCTGACAGGTGGGTGTAGGAACCACCATTCTCCAAGGTGTTTGTCATTGTGGAAAATAAAGATAGTAGCAAGAATGAAAAATTGATTCTCTTACACATCTTGAACTCATTACTAAATGGAAAAAACCCCAAACAAACAAAAATAAAGCATTTTCACTAGGTATTAATCTGCTAGCACTTCTATAAATCATTATTGATGTTATAGAGAGAATATTTTTTCATTAAGGGTTGAAAGCAATTCAGAGATGAGTGGAATGGCAAGTAAGCCAGGGGGCCTAATTGTTCAGCATTAGATAATAGAGGGCTGATTCAAATAACAAAGATTTTAAGGCAGACCCATTTCAGAAGATGCCCTGTGCTTTGTTCTATAAAATGTTAGACTGATGCCATCATTATGCTAGATTCCCATTAACATAGCTGTAAATGGCACTGAAAATCAAGGTTGCTTATAATTCTTAGCCTGGACCCTACCCTCTAGGCCTGAACTCAAAATTTCACCCCTTTCTATGAAACCTTGTTGGAAATGTTGCAGAAAAGCAGTCTTCTGCCTTTGTTCCTAAATACATTACTTTCATGAGACACCGTAGGGTTTTAAAACTATTCTGAAGCACTCTTAACTTTTACCATGCAAATCTTGACGTCAAATGATTTCTTTCAACACTTTAATAAAACGTAAGGTTCAACTTGCTTGGTAAGTGTTTTGTATAAGAAGCCTCAGGGAAAATTTATTTGATGTTAAAGGTAATTTCAGTCATATGAAGTGGCTCCGATGGATTAGCCACTGTTTTGAGAGAGATGTCTGCAGTTTGCAACCCAGGGTTTTTTAATGTAGAAAAAATTGCTGCTTTTTTTTTCTTCTCATGGAAATTTCCTAGTGTGGCAACATAGTTCTCCGCCTGCCCAGTAGTTATTCTTCTCTGCATTGCGTAGAGTGGAAAGTTGGTGGTAGGATTTTGGCATAAGTCAGTATGCCCCAGAGAAATGGAGGAGTTTCAGAAGAGCTAAGACTGACACACAATGTGCTGTGTCTACAGAAGCTGGCTGGCTGGAGGCCTCCAGTCACTTGGAACTGGATGTGCAGGTAGGTGTAGATGGCCTTATTCCTAGCAGATAATACAAGACATGTAATCTGTTTGTGTATCTTCTGCTTCATTCTTACAGGATTTTCTGGGAATTGTATAGGCTGTGGCGAAAGAGGATTTCGGTACTTCACAGAGTTTTCCAATCATATCAACCTGAAATTAACCACTCAGCCAAAGAAGCAGAAGCACTTAAAGTACTACCTAGTAAGAAGCTCCCAAGGTGTACTGTCAAAGGGACCCCTTATTTGCTGGAAAGGTAATAAAGGTGCCCATTCAGTTAGGGGTGTTTTATGCTGTTAGGGGTGATATTGAATGAAAAATTGAAAGTTGCTGTTGAAAATGTATGCATTCAAAAGCAGCTGCTTGAAGGAAAAATTCTCACTGATTTCACTGAAGTCTGGATTTTGCCAAAGAAGTTTAGGTCTTAATAGTAACCATGCAATTGTAAACACTATTCTTCCATCTGCCTATACTTTTAGTGGGAGCCCTAGATCTGCCCATCTTAGAGTGTGCAGTCACCTTGGTAGAAGTAAAGAGGTTACTCAGTCTGGTGATTCTTTTATGTGCCTGAAGCAAGGTTACTCACAGCCAGGGCTGCAACATTGGTTTTCCACTGATATTCATCTTTGCAGGTGCAATTCCATCTGTCTAATGCCTGAGGATACCTAGCATGCCATAAGATTAAGAAAGCTCAGGTCACTGGTCTCAGGGAAAGAAAAGACTTGGGCGCTCCTGCCATTTGCAATGTTTTACACTTGGTTGTACCTGCTACCAGAGCAGCCTGTGCGATGTTATGTGCTATAAGAGAGTACCTTTGTGACCCCAAGGCAAGGTAGCCATGGGGTCTCTTATTGGAGGATGCAGGTTTTTGGAGCTAGAACCATGCAAAGACTCAAGGAAAGAACAGTTTACCTGATCACTGTCTAACAAGTTGGTCTCTATACAGACTGCCTGATTTTTTAATCTGCGGCTTCACTCAGTAAGGACAGAGTTCAAGCTGGTCCCTGTTGTTCCAAAACAGTTGATGTGAGGAGAGGGGAAGCTCTGCAGGAGGAGTGACAGACATCTGAAGAGTCACATCCTCATATGAACGAATAGCAGCATGACACCAGAAAAAGATGGTTATCTCCAAACTGTATCAGTGATTATAGTTTGTATCAGTCAGTGGTTCAAAGGGATCCTGGCTTCAGCTGCTTTTCTCCATTACAAGGATAATTAACTACTGCTTTAGAATGGATGTGGCTTTTCAACAGCATTTTTCACAAAAATAACACAAATATTTAATTTGTTAGTGAAATTCTGAATACAGAAAAAGGAAACTTTATTTTACTTTTGGAATCTTTATTCTGAAATCCCTCCCTGATGCTTGTGCAGTTGTGGTTGTTGGTGTGCGTCCTGGTAAATGCAGGCAGGAGTAATGCACATGTGGAAGAAACAGATACTGGTTTCACTTTTGGTTATATGCTGATGGCAAGTGTTCTGAGCACCCATGAAAGTTTAGAAAGTCAACCAAGAGTCAACCTCATGGGCATTACTTTGATAGGTTCTATCCCCATAAAGCTGCCATCCATCTGGGAACCTTTCACTCTTCACTTACATTATAGGTCAAATTAGAAGAAGAGTGCTTTTAAATACGCGCTTCTCTTAAAGCAAATCCTGGTTAGATATCACTCTTAAAAATGCATTAATGTGTGATTTTCAAGGTGACTTTCTCCTGCCTCAATTCAGTTTTCATCCAGACACTCACAGCACTGCGATCTCCCTGAAGGTTTGTGGAGGCCTGTTAAGAATCTGGGTTTCAGCACAATTTCTCCTTTTAAAGGGCAACATATGACGGTTTGCATACAGGTTGTGCCACTGAAGTTGCTGAGTGTTTTCTGGGAAATGTCCAATACCGTCAAATCTCTTGGAAGCTGTGATCTGAGGGCTCTTACCATTTTGCAGCATCTGGTCTGTATTTGCCTGGCCCCTGAGTGGCCCCCAGGGAGGTTTTTTTAATTAGAACACAAAGTTGACTAAACAGCGAGTCTATAATTTCATTGAATGCTGCCATTTGCTGCTGTTTGTTGTACGTGCTCTATGTATGCTCTTAACATTTCGTCGCCTTTTGCCACTGTGTTGCTGAAGTTTGCTGCTGGAAGGCAGGCCTTGTTAATATGTACTGTAGCTGCTTCGTTTGCAGAATGTAGAAGCAGGCAATCATCTGCTGCTAGCCTCTCTGCTAAACCAAATCCTTCGGTGTCACCGTCCACGACCCCAGAGGGTGGATCAGCTAATGGATACAAATCAGGGTTCACTCAGACAGGTAGGAGCTGAAAGTGCTGTAAAGATATCCATTGGGGGTGGTAAGTTACCTCACACTGGTGGGTCAGGGATGCTGTAAACTACTGGGTATTTACCTTGAGCCATGTATAGAATACACTGGTGAGGATGCCTTTCAAAATATGCTTTGGCAAAGATTAAGACCCTGGTGAGGTTGAAGGTTAAATTAGTCTCAAAACAATGGTTGATTTGAAAGTATTAAATGACCTTTTGATTAATTTATTTGATTCTGTTCCTCCTTGTCTTTGTTTAATTAATTTTTTTTTTGGTGAATCTCAAAATACTTCAATTATACATTTATAGGGAAGTATTTA
>VYZT01027959.1:5852-22997 GCA_013400735.1 Pomatostomus ruficeps | reverse complement strand
TTAATGTCTCTAAGTGAGGGGGAAAAAAAGAAAAAGAAAACAGATAAAGAGCAATAGGATAAAAATCTTGACTCTTTCTTTAGCAATAGTATTTGACAGGATTTGAACTGGAATATATAAGAAAAACAGATAAAATACAGTAAGATAGAAGAGGCATAAATAGCCTTTTCTTAACTGAGGAAAGTAACTATCTTTTTCTGAAACATTTTCCTTATTCTAGGTCTCATCCATCATCTGCTTGACACAGCAAAAAAATATATTTAAATTGTGAAATTCTACCAATTCTAAGAAAAATTATGCTATAACATAGAAAGAACTAGATGACACCTAAGAACTGAAATTTTGAGGTGCTGCGTTCAGAAACACAACAGAAGGTACAATTTATGCACTTCCTGTAAAAGGACTTCACCAGCTAAAGACATCCCAGATGGATTTTAGTATTTCACCAGTGGTCTCCTGCCCAGTCACTTGGATATGAAAGGACCAGCTCCTTTCAAGTGCACCAGCTGGGGAAGCCAGATAAAGTGATTCTTTGTAAATGCATTGTAATCTTTGCAAATCTCAAATATTAAGATAGCCTGTGACCTTAGAGCAGAAAAAGATAAAAAAAAAGGTGTTGCCATGATCCCCACACTGACAGACTCAAAATCTGAAGCTGCATTTTAGCCACCTACACCTGACAGAATAGGCTTGTTCTGCACCCTTCCTAACCACATGAAAATTGCCTAGAGAGTGATGACCTTTAAGTCCACAATTTATCATGTTTTCTTCCTATAAAATAGTCTGATATTGTAGCAGTTCTGTGATTTCCAAATCAATAGGTTTTAACTGTCATTGCCACAATCAGCTGTCCAATTTCTTTGCCCATTCTTGGCAGAGCTGGATATGTGCAGCCTTTTTAAAATAGATAACGAATGACACTGAAAAAGTTGTTTTCAACTTGACAGTTTGTCTCTGCACAGAACCCAGACACAGCAAACTGAAGAGCCTTGAAAAAATTATATTATGACTATGCTCAGAAAGGCACCAAAGATGATTCTTGAAAAACTCAATTTTTCCCTTTTACAGATTTAGTTTTCACACAGAAGGGAAAATTGTGCACTTCTGGGAAAATCTGTGAGATTATCAAGTATATATATATATATATATATATGTGTGTGTGTGTGTGTATATATATCGCCTTTCTGTACACTATTATATTAAGAGGGATTTTTCCTTTTTCCAGTTTTCCCTCAAATTAAAATTGCTTTCCCATAATACAGAAATGGGATTATGGATATAACCAAGAAACAGAAACAAAACGCTGCAAAACAATAAGTCATTATTCCTTTTTTAAATTTATTTATTAGGCTCCTTACTATACAGTAATGTAGGTTAAAAGCATTAGTAAGGCCAAGGGGCAGGTCATGAAAAATATTCTCAAACAAAGGATACTGGCAGGTTTTGGCACGATTTGTGCTCAGCAATGTCTCATGCATTTCGCGACCAGCTGTGCCATTGAAATATGCACACTCCCAAAATGCAGCACCTAACATTTGCAAGACAGGTTGCTGCTTTCTGTGGTATCCAAATGATGATACCCTCGGCCATTTGAAAATCCCAACAGCAGTTCAGATTTTTTTTTAATAATCATTTTGGAGTCTGAGGAAGCAACTAAAATTAGTAACATACCTGATCATCATGAGAGCATGAGCTTCTCTTCTCTGACAAGTGGTTCTAAGACAACTCCCAGCTATTCTGCAGAAGCTGCCAAAGGGAAAAGCAAAAGTTTTTGTATAAAGATGAGTCAATCAATTTCCTTCTGAGTCCTTGTCACTTCCTGGACTAAAACCAGCACGTCATAATTATGAAAAAATATTGACCCAGCAGCTCCGAGTATTAGAAATTACTGATCATTTGTTCATGCCGGTGCACGAAGGTATTTCTGAAGCTCAGATGAGATACTGAAGAGGTCTGAGGTAGCATGGTACACCCAGGGCCTGGGCAGCTCATCTTCTGCTCAGCCCCGGTTTGTTTCCAGGAGAGTACCTCACACTGGCTAAGAGCAACATCTGGCCTCCTCTTCATCGGACTGCAGGCCTTAAGCTCTCAAACAGCTTGTGGGAACAATAAACATTCAGCAAGCACAGGATTAAAGGCATTTTCATGCCTTAGTTCTAGGTGTCAGTACTTCATCATGCATCCCTCCTACATAGAATTGTTACAGGTTTAAATTCTTTTCACAGTTTCTGTGTCTTAAAAACAGACTCAAATTTATTTGTCCTTTAGATTTCAGACCAAAACCAAAGTTCAAAGAAAATCATTGAACCAGAAAAGTGAAAAAAATCTCAAATGCAAAACTTAAAAGTCAATTTATATTAAAATTTCAAAGGCTCTATTACTTTAATTACAGGAAAATTAAACTCCATTTATTGTTGGATGAAACATAAAAGTGAAATCAAAAGTTAAGAAAATGGTGAATTTCACAAAGAGATTGACTACCCTAATTTGGAGGATGGAGACTGCATTTCCTCACTTTAGGAGCAAGTTAGTAATTTGGTCCACAGCAGCTCATCTCCAACTGTCTCCAAATCTTCATGTCACCAGCGGGAACAAAGGAAGCTGCTGGCGCACTCTTCTCTTCCTAACACTGAGCTCTACCCACACTGTCATCACACAGCCTTGAAGCACCCCATCTGCCACCATGGCATCTGCCTGCCTGCACCATGCCAGATTTTGGGAGAACAAGGCTGAGCAACTTATGTGAGCAATGCAAACAGGTGAATAGTAAAAACAACACTCAGTAGCAAAAGCTAACACTAAACTTAACTAGTGAGACAAAAAAAACCAAATTCAGTAGAAAGTTTTATGAATTAATTAAAAGTCAACAAAAACTTTTGGCTGATTTTCCTAATTCCAAAGGTTAAAAAGCTCAACAGCTCTTTTCTCTTTTGGGACCATGGATGAAGGCCTTTCACTACCAACAAGTACAGGCCAGCCATGGGATGGGAGATGAAGAACCTACATCTGGAAACTGCTCCACAGCTCCCTGCTATGCCAAGATTCCCCAGGACCTCTAGGACACCATGAACACTCTGACTTCTGCAGAAATCTCAGCTCTGGCAACTTCAGTCCAAATTACTGGCTGCACAGCAAAGTCCTCCATAACACCCTCCCCTGCAGGTTTCCAGGCTTCTTAAGGTACAATTGTTGGCAGGAACTCACTCAGATCCAAACTCTGAGCCACCTGAGTATTACCATTGGTAGCTGGAAATCTCAGGGCTTGCAGGCTTTCAGGTTTCACAGGTACCAGGGCATCAATAACATACAGGGATAAAAGTGAAACATCAGAACCATTTCTTTAATTAGAAATCTGTTGGACAGAAGGTGGTAACTAGATGTCAGAGAATGCCAGGTATCACACAGCTTAGAAACAGACCACATGACGAAGAATTAAATTAGCACAGGGTCACACTAGCAAAGCACGCAAGGAGAATTTATTTGTATAATACATGAAAATAATACTCAGATGTTTCAGGACAACAACCCCTGTAAGCAGTTTTGTTTCACGTTATGAATCATGGTTATTCCTAGCTCATCCAGAAACTGAAGAGGTTGCCAATGTTAGCATTCATCATGTTTATTCCTACAATTCAACCCCAGATCTCCTTACCAAGCAGTGCTTTAGTGTTCCCTTTGGAAAAGGAAACAACACACTTGGTTTTGAAGGTGAGGGAATATTCTTTTCCCATTAATGCCATGTCATGGTTCTTGGAGCCAAGAACACAGCTGTAACCCAAGGACCTATCTTTTACAGCAGTCTCAGGCCCTGCTTACATTGACAAGTGTGACATGAAAAGCTGACTTGTGGAACAAGACACAAGAATCCAGCTTTCACTTTTCTAAAGGCCATACTTCAAACAAAATCTTACATGGTCCAGTAGATTGAATGTTTGTCAAGTAGCCAAGACACACAGCATGCACATCCTGAGCTTTGGCTTTACTGGAGAAGAATCCAATTCATGCACTGACACCACCACGCAATGTAAACTGAAGTGTGAAATGCAGGGAGGACTCAGATTAATTTCAAGAGACTTCATCTGACCCAAGATAAGAATGGCAGTGTAGGTGCACCCTTGTTCTCTCAACTGCTTCCCACACCACCAGTATCCCCCCTCACTGTGGGAATATGCAATGCTGAGTTACGATCTACGCGGATAAACTGACTTTAGTTGGAGTGAGGGTTAATTCTTTTCAGGTTTCAGCATCTATCCTCATGATACTGACTGCAATATCAAAGCCCTTGCCTTCTATATGCAAAAGTAAGCAACAGTCATTAAGCTACACAAACCAATTTTAATTAAGCAGACCAAAAAATTATCGACCCCTAACTCTCTTCTCTCTCCATTGCAACAGGGATCACATTTTAATTACATATGGTGAAAATCCAGGCTGGATAAGAAAAGTTTTCTTAATTTATCTTTTCACTTGATGACAAAGTACTCTAAGCTTCCTCAGACTACTGCACCTCAAATGACTACTGACAAGATTGAGTTATGTTCACACCTTTTTTTTTTTAAATTCTAATAATGAATCACAAGAATATTAACTGCTTGATGTTGGAAGTGCCTGGAGCCAGGCTTCCATCTATGCAGCAAAACTGTTTTCATATGCCAAGCCAAGATCATCTTCGATTTATTGATGATTACACATTTTATACTGTCAGAGACTACAAAACACAGAAAATACGGATAGCCAAATTATCTGGCTTAATATAAAAGAGATACAATTGATTTTAGAGTGAAACCAGAACCCTAACATTTACAAGTATTTTCGATAACCAAGAACTACATGAAATTCCAAGTTCAGCAGTTAGTGCACATTAAAAAAAAACAAACCCACCCTGAACTTCATCTCTGATCTACAGCCTTAACACTGGTGTTATACAACTGGACTAATAACCTTGAGTGTATGTTTTCACTGATAGAGGAGTGTTCATTTTCCTCTTCTCATTTCCAGATTTTTTTTAATGTAGTTTCTAACAAGAGAATTACCCCACCCCCCCAAGAAAACCCACCCATACATTTGTTTTTATATACAATTTTAACACCATTTTGAGACTTGGTATGTATTTTAGTACCGATAATCAGTATTTCTTAGGCTATTGCACTTTCTGTGAAACACTAAGTCAAAGCTTTATTAATTTGTCTGAGACATAAGGGGACTACTAGTTCTCCTTGGAAAGTGACAACACTGATAACCCACTAAAAGAAGAGAACAATTTTTCTAGGCTAATTATAATATCCATTATGGAAGGGATATCCTTTAATAATAGTCTTTATTATGAGAATAAATACATAAAAGAAATGCAATATATTAGCCAATTTTTTCATATACATTCAAAATAGAACAAGAAGCTAATAGGCATAATCAGCAGAACTAGTTGAACAAATAAATTTTTAGTAAGCCAACAACACTAAAGGAAAGTTGGAATGTTTATGCACCCATAGCAGACAAAAAGCATGTGATTTCAGTATTTCCTTTATATTAATTTAAGACAGACATACTGTAGTTGTAAGCACAAACTGCACAAACTGATGTAAGTGTTTAGCTCCGTGCGGTGGCCGTTTGAGGTTGTTCTGACTGCAACTGCTTCCCAAGGTATTCCCTGAAACACAACAAAAAATTAGATTGATAAATGTTCTGGAGAGTGGGGAGTGCAATAGTGGTGGGAATTATAGAGTTGATAAAGAAGAAAAAGCTCAAAGTTCAGAATTAACCCATCAAATAATGTCTACTGTCAATAGTCAACGGGAGCAACAATGAGAGTACCTGAGCTTTAGGTATCCATCATCTGCCCTATGAAAATAAAGTACAAATCAAACATCAACCAAGCTGTCTAGAAAAGGGAAAAGCCCAATGGGAACATATAAAAGCTCTGACAACTGATACATGAATCACATGGATTTTGCTCACTGAATACATATTTTAGAAGCTGTGGCACAACATTTAGAAGTATCTCTTCCCAAAACCCAGCTGCAGGAGCACAAGTAACACCAAGGACATGCTGGCACCACAACCCATAGGAAAGCAAAACTGACACTGACTCAGAAACTACATATTCAGGTTGGGAAAAAGAAGAGAGAATCAATCCAGGCCCACTGTATACCAATACTTACTTTAAAGTGTTTTCCTCACCTGCATTTTGAAGTGCACTAAATCACTCACTAAGCTACTTATTGTCTATCGCTCCTCTCAACACTGAAACACTCCCCAGATTACTAGCACTTGCCCTGAGCAGCAGCATCTAAATTCCATGGAAAAATACTGCACAGTTCTTCTGAATGTTTCAATCCTTCACTCTCTCTTGTGAAAGCAGATCAACACTTCACAGAACCACAAAAAAGCTGAAAGAGGTCTTTAATAATAGCACCTGGGTTGCTGCTTGTCACAGAAAATACAATACCACTGTATCAAGTAAAAGAGAGGTTTCAGGACGCGTGAAATGTAGGCATTCTTTTTCTACTGCTGATCACACAGTACTGTGCTTTTTCACTACACAGATATTTCAAGCTACACAGGTTAAGCACTAGAAGCATCTCAGAGGGATGATGTTCAAAAAGAAGTCTCAAAAAAGCCCCACCTATCTCTAGAGGTATGTGCTTTCGCTTTATTAAAAAAAATAAATTTAAAAGCTCCGGTTTTTTGCACATTTCAAAAACTAGTTTTCAGCTTAGTGTCCTGTTGAATAGTTATTCCTTACACATTGCAATTCCTATTGCACCATGTAGTTTAGCACCTCAACTGCACTACACAACATGACTTTTCTCAGTTTTAACATTAAGCATCCAGAACAGCAAAAATTCCTATAAAACATTAACTTCAAACACCACTAGCAAAGAAAATAACACATCATTTGTATGCTTAACCATATGTTAGGATTTAGCACCTGCATTTACAGCTTCATCAGGTGTTGCTGTAAAATCACAGAATTTTAATGCTTAGGCTCCACTTTATAGATACAACTCTTGCTCATAACAGGCAGGTTACCACTCTCAAAGCAGAGACTCCTGCTGGGAAAGAAGGAAATGAGCTGCTCTCTTGTGGTTTTGCAAGACTCAAAACTGTACCACCAAAACAGAAGTTGACAGTCATACAAAAACACAGCCAGCAACTATGGAAGAGCTTCCATGCTGCTCACCAGCTCTCTTTCTGCTCCCCCAATGTTTTTGGTTGTCTTTTTTTCATTTGTTTCATGCTTATATGCATATACTGACTCTAGGATTTCTTCTCTGATGTCCAGCCTTGAAAGCAACTGACGCTGCATATGTGGCTCTGCTCATTGTATTACAAGCCCACAACATTATTCATTCTTAAAGCACAGATGAACCATATTGAATGTGAAATTCCAACACCATTACTTTGAAGTAGGAAAATCAATCAGGCTAATAACCCATAACACTACAACTATTGCAAAGGTGACACTGTTTCAGATGCATGACCAAGGCTTTCTAAAAATCCCACCAGAGTATAGCCAGCAAAAATCTCCAAGAAGCCAGAGCAGTAGCACATTTTGTAAGTACTTAGTGCTTTCATAGACATATTCAACTTCTACAGTAGGTAGACTGGTATCTTCCCAACAAAATCTCTTGTAGGTGTGAGGTTTAAGTCCAGGGTCAAGGAAAAGCTCTCATCCCATTTCCCCATATAGAATGAGTATGTGCAGTTACATTTCTGCATTATCATGCTGCAAAACCAAGTGAAAATCCCATAATGTTTCTACCCCACCACCTCTTTAGCCACCACCTAGGGCCACTGAAATGCAAAAACCTTGCATTACAAGCTGTTAGAAGGACCAGTTAATTTTCTGTTTGGTTATCACTTCCATTTGAGCATCACTGGTTAACCCAGGACAAGTTCTTGCATGGTCTAGATCAGATGAACATGGAATCATAGAATGGTTTGGCTTGGAAGGGACCTTAGAGATCCTCTGGTTCCAAACCCTCTGCCATGGGCAGGGACACCTTCCACTATGCCAGGTTGCTCAGAGCCCCATCCAGTCTGGCCTTGAACACTCCCAGGGATGGGGCATCCACAACTTCTCCAGTAAACCCATTCCAGTGTCTCACCACCTTCATAGGAAATAACTTCTTTCTGATATCTAATCTAAATCAGCCCTGTTTTACTTTACAGCCACCACCCCTTGGCCTATCACTACACAGCCTTGTGAGAAGTCCCTCTCCAGCTTTCCTGTAGGTCTCCTTTAGGTACTGTAAAGGTGCTCTAACATCTCCCCAGAGCCTTCTCTTGTCCAGGCTTAACAATCACAACTCAGAGCTTTTCCTCACAGGACAGGTGCTCCATCCCTCTAAATCATCTTCACAGCTCTCCTCTGGACCTGCTCCAAAATGTTAAGTAGGACCCTGTTCCTCCTCTGCTAAAAGATATACCAAAAGAATAAGAAGATCCAAATATGTTTTCCAAACACTGATATTTCATCACATCAGGCAGTTAAGAAGCACTGTAAGCTCCAAACTTCACTTTTAAGTTGGACACAAGTGTCCATCCCCATGCTGTTACAAATTAAGGGTCTAAGACTTTTCATTTATCCTGCACTGACACTTAGTTAAATATTAACAGAAAAACTGGGATTTTAAAATTACTATTTACCTCACAAAATTAAAAGCCACCGGTAAGAATGCAAGCATTCAATATAATGCACTGTAAGAGCATGTATGATGAAAGGATGGCTCTTGTCACCAAGACAGGAAATCATTTAATAAAATATTAAAAATAGCATCTGAGAGATTTGTGATGCATGTTACAACAGACAGTAAGGAGGTATTAGACTTACTTTCTTTTAATTGCAAGCTATAAACCCATGAATTGAACCACTATCAGATATTTTAAACCCTTTTTCTCACACTGTAACAGAAAGACCTTTATAAAAAGGTCAGGTTTAGCCACCTTCTCACTTTGTTCAACATAAAACCATCCTTCTTAAAACCAGATGAAGCTAGTGCAAACAAGATTGCATTTACAGATAACAGCATTCAAATATGAAACAATTGATTCAGTATAAATTTACAAGAACAAAAAGATATTACCTCTTCACTGCAGAAAAGCTTCAAACATGCAACTGGAGTACATCACTTTTGAGATTAACTATAAAATCTTCCATTTCTCAATTAAAGCTCAGATCAACAAGATTTGAAACACCACACATAGTCACTTCCCTGATCACTCAAAAGTCTGACAGTGAAGTATAAGTAATTTCCATTTGCAAATTAATCTTTTCATTCTTATTAGAACAACCAAGTGAGATTCCTTTCACACTAGAAATTTCCCTTTTTATAGGCCTCTTTTTAAAGACTCATTTTCTGCTGTTTCCAAAGCGCTTTTTCCAAGAAGAAAAGGAAGCTTAGAGGTGAATACAAGAATTTATCTCAAATTCTTATTCCAATTTGTTTCTTCATTTTGTTAATTTAATCGGTTTTGTTTCTCATAAGAGACACGGACACCTTGAAGCTGAGATATACTTAAATGCCATAATTGCAACAATTCCTTGAAGTTTATTTAGGAAAAGACACAGGGAATTGATCCAACAGGCAAGCCCCTAAATTCAGTGAGTATGGAATAAAGAGATAATTGCAAACTGGCACAAGACACTACCTACCAATTTTATACTAATACACACCATATACTAAGAGACCATTGTCAACAACAAACAATCTCTGACAGAGGAGAAAGTTATAAGATACATACATACAACAGATCCCTAGAGGCCATGTATTAAAAGCAACAAGCTTTGAAGTTTAAGTAGTACTGCTTTCAGTGTTGTATTCCAAATTCTAGTGCAGTCAGATTTACCTGTCCTTTAAAGAACACTGAAAATTACTTTATTAACAGGCAAAGGAAGAACAGTAGATGAAGCACAAAAGAAAGGAAGGGTGAAATTTTCATATTTTCTCTTTTCTAACATTTAACTCTTGCATCCTGTTTACTAAAGAACAAAGTTATCAAAAAATATTTGACAGCCTTGAATATCTTCAATTTCTAGCTTGGTTTAGCGGACTGAGGTTGCCAAGAGACAAAATGTTTTTCTTAGAGAAAAATAAAATTAATATTTTTATTTTGGTTTTTATCAATCTACACATAAGCCTAGAGTCCCATACTTTTGAAAATGAAATTGAAAAGCTAGCTCTAAAGAAATCCTTCCCATTATGAAAGAAGTGTAATAAAGGTATGGCAAAAAGTCTGCCACTAGAATCAAAACACTCAAAAGACATTGCCAACATATACTGTTTACAGAAAAATCATAAAGATATAATAAACAGTTAAACAAACAAGTTCACAGGATAGGCAGCAGATACAATAATTTGAACAAATTGATCAGTTTTTCCATCTTTATGTCGCATTTCTACTAGAGCCCTAGTAATCTGAAGTTATTAGACTGTAGAGAGAGATGGACCAGTTTTAGTAATTTATTGTGGCTTTCCAAGTAGGTATTTGAATTACACAATTGATGTATTCCCAATTCTAAGCAGGCTAAACTAACCCTTGAAACCGTTGTCTTGTAAGTGCAACACTCCACAAATGAACCATCCCTGGAACCTGAGAGCAATACACCTGAAGTGGCAACAGCAGGACAAGGCTGCAACCTTCTGTCTGGTCTCCACCTAATCCAGTGGGAGACAGAGCTGGAACACCCACCCTTTAACCCATTCTAGCTGTGAATGCCTGCCTTTCTCACGAGGCACCCAAGGTATACTGGTGAGACAGGACTTTTTGTTCATTTAACTCCCAAGTGACTTGCAGTGAATTGCTTTATACAAATCAGCTCCTTTGAACGTGGTTACTGCAGTGTCACATTAACACTGGTGGTGGCTGGGAGGACAGCAAGTGGAGCTCAACAGGGGCCACCACAGGTGCATTTGCCTCACCACACAGCCACAGTCACAGAAGCCAGCAAAGAAAATAAAGAAGCCAGATTCAAATCAAAACTGGAGTGATATTAATATTTGGTTCCTGAAATGTATTATTAACATGTCTTACCGCTGGATCCAAAGTTATACCACTGCATATTTTTATATATCTTTTATATATATATAAAATACATAAATATATATATGATATATACACACACACACATTACATACACCTCATTATCATGTTCTTTGCAGAAGTAAACAGAAATGGAACAGTTATTAAAGTGGTAAAGTAAAAAACAGACAACTTCCTAGAGAGCAAGGCTGGGAAGACTGCCAAAGCTGGAGTGCTACCACTGGAGAACTGCTGTTCTCTTTTGTCATTTGTTTACTGAACACAATTTTCTTCTTTGACTCAGTGGATTAATGCAGTATGAAATACTTCAATTTTAAAAAGGTATTAAAGATTATAAAATATGTGTCTATTATACTAACACCTACCATAAGTAGTGCTGAAGGTAAGTCATCACAAACCAACAACAAACACAAAGAAACAAATGTACACAGCAGAATCAAAGCCACTTTGACCAAACAGTTTGGGTCTCCAACACATCAAAGTGAGGACTTTTATAAATTATTTTTTTCAGTGGAAACACTGTGATTTTCACCATGTCTCTTGTTGCCCTATAAATGTGGCTGTGGATCTCAAGAGAGAGGAAATGCTGCAAACATCTCTGCATTTCTCAACATTTAGTTTAACAGATTCTACTTCATACAAACAAATAGAACAAAAGCCAACTGTTAAGATAAACAAAATCTAGGACACTGTTTCCATTTAATTATTCACAGTAAAGAGATGCTTAACATTGTGATGTGCACATTAAAACTGAACAGTCTGAATGGTTGCACAGAAGGATTATGAACGTTACCATGAAAAGTGCTTTGTGTTTCCAAATGGAGCCTTGTCTTCAGCTGAATGCAATAATATTAATAGACTATCTACAGATTATCTCCTGATTACTGAAAGCATTACTTATACCATGGTTTAAAGCCCTCCTCACAACATGAAATGCAGCATTAATGTGAGTCTTCAGACTGAGACACTGCAAGAACCTCACTTCCCCTCAGCAGTTTCCCTGGCTTTGTCCATTTTTTAAAAGTTATTCTAGACTTCCAGTTCAAAACTTCACATACAAGCTATGAAGATCAATGAGCTCTTACAACAAAGATAATTCTTATGCATTTGATTTTAAAAGAAAATAAACTATGCAATCCAATTCAATATGTGTCTTTCTATTAGGGAGACAAAGCATAAGCCATTTTTCATTTATAAGATACACTATGAGTTAACACTTACACAGAGCAATTCTGTGAATTTAAAACCCACTTGACTAAACCATGCAATGTGGTTTGAAAATGGTTTTGTATTTAATTATAAGATTTAGTTACCACAAAGGATTTTGTTGCTTAAGAGCTTTATATGTAAGACTGATCAACATAAATAGTGTTTAACTGAATTTTCCTATTAGGAATTCAGATTTTTAAAGAACACTAACCAGAAGTAAATTATCAAAAAGTTACGTCTTTGGTGACATGTTTTTCAGCATAGTTCATGAAAAAGAGCAATTTCTTTGAAATAAGAAAATGCAAACTAAGCAGAAAGTCTGATATTTTCCATGCTAACACAAGCTCTAAAAATATTTAGAAGTGTTTTTGCCATGACAGAAAACATGAGCACAGTGTGAATCCCAGAGAGTATATGCCCAATAAAAAACCCTATACCTATATGGAATAAAGTTTTACAAGAATACATATTTATGTGCAAATAAAAGGATGGAACATTCCACTAGATATCAAGTGTGCCTGTAAGTAATTGGATTTTTGCCTAACTTGTCTCATTCTAGCTAGGAAGTGTTCTCTAAAAAAATAATCATTTTTATCAGGGACACTATCTTCTCAAACTTTTCATTTAGTTAACTTCTGTTAACTACTAAAAGGGAATTGTATCAATGATGAAGGCTAAGAATCAGGATAAATAAATGTAATGGAAGTCATTATCCTGTAGACTTAAGCCTATGTCGTGGTTTTGATCCTGGCTAAGTGCCAGGCACCCACAGCAGCCGCTCACTCGTTCCCTCCCCTGCCACAGCTGGGCAGATGAGGGAAGGAGAGGGGAAAAAACCAAGGGAATTAACTCAGAGGTCTATGAGTTGAGATAAGGAACCGGGAGAAAACGCTCCAAGGACAAACCAGGCTCAGCTTAAAAGTTGCAAAAGTGAAAATTTATTACTACCTGAGTTAGAAGGAGGATATGAGAAATAAACTAAACCTTTAAAAGACACCCTTCTTTCCACTCCCCACCCCTCCCTCCCTCCCACCAACAGTGCAAGGGGGGCAGGGTGTGGGGGTTCAGGTCAGTCCGTTTCCAAGATCTTCTTTCCCTGCTTAGGGAGAGGAGTTTTTTCCTCTGCTTTTCCTGTGGGGTCCCAGAGAAAGACAGTTCTCTGTGAACCTCTGTGGCGTGGTTTTCCTTGTCCATGGGATGCAGTCCTCCAAGGACAAACTGCTCCAGCATGGAAGCAGGGGGCCCCTCTCTCTCCAACCGGGTCTCCCACCTGGACTGCAGTTTCCTCCGACATCCACCCGCTTCAGTGTGGTCACCTCCTTCACAAACTGCGGGACTTTTATCTCAGTCTCTGTCTCTCACTGGGCTGCACCTGCTACGGCTTCTCCTGGCATTTATGGCTCCTGCGGCTTCTTCTGGCATCCACGGCTGCTGCAGCTGCCGACATCTCCCCACTCCAATGTTGGCACCTCACCCACGGACTGCGGGTGGATCTCTCTGCATCCCTCATGGACCCCATCGACTGCAGGGGGGACACCCCACCTCACCATGGGCTCACCATGGCCTGCAGAGGAATCGCAGCTCCAGAGCCTGGAGCACCTCCTCCCCCTCCTTCTCCACTGACCTTGGTGTCTCCATGTTGTTTTCCCTCACATGTTCTCACATCCTCCTCCTTCTCTAACTAAAAGCAGCTGCGTGCACACTGTTTTGAGTTTTCCTTAAATATGTCATCACAGAGGCGTAACCAACCTTTCTCACTGGCCCAAACATGGCCAGTGGCATCTTCAGAGCCATCAGAGACTGGCTCTGCTGGAAATGGTGAAGAATTCCAGAACCTTCTCACAGGAGCCATCTTTATGGCCCCCTGCCCTCTACTAAAACCATAACACCCTACTACTCTATTGAGCATTCCACAACTCAGTGTTGGGTTGGGGAAAAAAATAAGGGGTATAGGTGGGTGCAAACTTCATGGCTGCCAGTTAACTATCACTACACCCTGCCCTTCTCAGTCCCAAATGCAGGCATCGTGCAGAAGCTAGCTATAGAATAAGTGTTTCTAAGTATAGCATATTGAAAATCCTAGGCAGTTTCATATTTTTTACTGTCTCTCTGCAGAACTCCTCATTTTAAAAGATGGAGAGCAAGTAATCTTGTCTGGGCTGTGCATTTAGAAAATCATGTATGAACCTGTTGCATATTCAAGGCTTGTCAAATTTGTTGTTTCATTCAGTATGCCATTTATGAATTCCACTTCCATACCATACTTGATATTGCTTAAGCGATACATCCTAACTCCCACAGTTTAGCATCTGCCAACATACTCACACTCTTCATGTTGGTATCAAGGAGGAGGTCAGGAGCCCCACACTGGAGCAGGTAAACATCTGAGAGGAGGCTGTGACCCCATGGGAAGCCTCTGCTGGAGCAGGGTTCTGAGAGGGACCTGCAGACCCATAGAGAGAGGACCCACACTGGAGCAGGTTTCCTGGTAGGACTTGTGACCCTGTGGAGGGACCCATGTGGAGCAGCCTGTCTTTGAAGGACTGCACCCCACAGAAGAGTGACCCACACTGCAGTAGCCCCTGCAGTGTGGGTCTTCTGTTGTCCACGGGATGGACTCATGTTGGGGAAATTCATGGAGAACTGTCTCCCATGGGAGGGACCCCCTTATGGAGCAGGGGAAGGACTCCTCTCCCTAACCAGTGGGAGAAAACAATGTATGATGAACTGGCCATAACTCCCTGCACCCCTAGGGGAGGAGACAGAGCTGGGAAGGAGGGAGGGGTGGAGAGGTTTTTTTGAGATCTTATTTACTTTGCATTATCCTGCTCTGGTTTTGTTAGCAATAAATTCAATCAATATCTCTAATTCAAGCCTGTTTTGCCTGTGATGGTATTTGGTGAATGATGTCTCCTGGTCCTTATCTCAGCTCAGGAATCCTTGGTTGCACTTCCTCTCCCCTGTCCAGCCATGGAGTGGAGCGATAGAGCAGCTTTGGTGGGTGCATCCACCACACAGGTTCTTACTATCACCACGGGCTGCCATGACTAACACAGTTCAGACAGATTGGAACTCAGGATTAATTTCCATGTATAGGCCTATCAGGCAGTAACTGATGCTAAAAAGATAATTTTGCTCCTCACTTCATCCAGTATATGATAATTTAACATGTAAATGCAACTGGAATATTTCACTTGAACGTATCTCATCTGAAAAGCTGACAGCAGTTACTGCTTTTGCCAACATAGCTTCACCTTTTAAGAGAATGCCTGACAGTCTGATTTCCCCCATTTACCCCTGACTTAAAAACCCCTAAGGGAAAGTCAATTGAGCAGCCTGCAATGAACTGCTCCAATTACTTATGAGTTAACTGTCTCTAAGTTGAGTTAACAGTTGAATGATACAGCTGTGTTTCAGGCAGAATGCTCCTTCAGCTGCCCCATGGCACTCCCTCGATTCAAGTACCACAGGTTTTCCTTACTCTGCTGGCTCCAGGCACAGCACTTGCACCAAGCCTCACTGTGGCAGAGCAAAGCTTTATTTTCTAATCCTTCTCTGAGTTAGCCTTCAGGAAGAGCCTGGCTACCTCTGTCACACGTGTCACAGACAGCAATGCGGAGTTGTTCTGTGGCAGTTAAATCCAAGGAAAAAAACACAACTGCTTTAAGTGAAATAACTGTAATTCCAGAATAAGTGGAAGTAAGAGGAAAAATGTTTATTGTTTCCCCAGCTCTGAAGAGCAAGGTAAGCAAAACCTTGAAGTTGCTGAATAATACATCTTATGACAAAGCAAAGCTTAGTAAGTAGGCACTTAAACCACAGTGTGCAGCAGTCAGGGGACTCAGCTTGTGTGGTGAGAAGAGGTAACAATAAAACAGAAGAGCTCCCAACACTTATCAAAAGCCAGACCTACACAAAAACAGATCTAGCTTCCCATCTACAAACTGTGTCATTTCCTTAGCTTAAGATGTAAGTCCATGCCAGGGGGAACACTACTTTGGCAAATAAGAGCCAAGGACAATGTGTCCCAGAGGCATAGGGTTCCTCTATGAATTAAACAAGAAAACATTCTCTACAGAGATGACAATACAAATCTGAAGGTGGCACTAACTTACACAGATTCTTTTTACTTTTGCTATCCCCCTCTCAGTCGCAAGTCTAAAGGTTCACAAACTGTGAAAAGCAGGCACAGAAATGCTCATACTATTAAAACACCAAAACAAATCTAGAAGACCAGATGTGATGTTTTTACAAGTAGTATTCTCACACTGAAAGTGAGAAAAAGCCAGGTTTGGCATTCAGGAAAACTTTTACTACCAGTGAGGTTTGTGTTGGAGAAAGACCACAGGTCTTGCTACCAGATTTTCAAGACATCAGAACACACATGAAATAAAACTTGTCCCTACTGCAGAAGGCAGTATCAGTAACTAAACTTTTCATGCTGTAATCTCTATTTAGTTACAGCTGGTTTGTAATACTCAGAGTGTTTCAAATATATCAGAACAGCATAGTGAGAAAAGAAATGTATTAAACTGAGAAGCAGGGTGGAGCATAATATACAATAATGACCAAAAATTAGATTGACCATGACCCTTGTCAGGGTTTGGAATACTTTTCTTTTTTTTGTTTAGCTCTCTGTGTTGGAATTTTTCCCCATTCTACTTGCTGGAGGGTATAATGGGCCAGTGATTAGTTACTGGAAAGCCATAATGGGGGGTGATTAAGATGGGACAAAGAGGTGCCTCTGAGATGGGTGCGGCTGGCTAGCCCCTATCTGGACTCTCTGATAGCTGGGATTGTTTCCCCTTGGAGGGGGGCAGGGATACTGGGACTGGGGACAAGTTAAAAGAGAGCCAAGCAGAGCTGGAGGGTACTCTTCTTCGCTGCTGGACA
>VYZT01027958.1:33986-53400 GCA_013400735.1 Pomatostomus ruficeps | reverse complement strand
GGCTCCAAACCCATCCCAAAGGTCCAAACTCATCCCAGAGCTCCAAACCCACCATTCCCGGAGCTACAGAGCTCCCATGGCAGGACCAGCCAGGCCATCCATGGCGGGAACTTTCCCAGCACATGGAGACAGCTCAGCACATCCCAAACTGCTCGGAAATGCTTTTCCATGCTTTTCCATGCTTTCCCAACCTTTCTGTGTGCACACAACCGGAAGTAAGAGCACTTGAGGTGTCCGAGCCCGGGGCAGGAGCGGCTCCACCCGCGTGGGACGCGGAGCCTGGAAAAGGGGCTGGGAATTCGTGTGGAAAAGCGCAGGAATCGCAGCCGGGTCTCCTTTATCCCCGCAGGAGCCTCTCCCCTGCCCTCCTTTTCACGCCACCGCTGTCACCTCCGCTTTGCCCTCTCCCCTCTCTGCCCGCGGTGCGCGGTGGCACCGCTGCCACCCTGCGCTGTCACAACCCCCGCGGCTCCCCGCTCCCCGTTCCTGACCCCAAATCAGGGAACGAACCCATTCCAGAGGCAGAGAGGCAATTCCAGCCGTGCCCGGCTCTGGGGAAGCTGATTGAAATAACTAATTAGGCTCCCGCAGCCGCTCGCTGCGCGGGAAGACGAGCGGATCCCGCTCCGTGTTTCCTAATGAATCCCGCTCAACGCTTCCTAATGACTTGGTGACGGGAATTCTCCCGGCCGTGGAGCCCCGGCGGCCCAGCCCAGCTGCCAGGAAAGCTCTGGATGCTCTCCCAAATTTACCTTTCCCCGCTGCCACCGAGGGTTTTTAACGTTTCCCGTCACGGCGGTGCCGATCCCATTTTCCGGCGCCATCCCGAGCGCTCCCCTTTTCCCTGTTTGGCTGCGCACAGATGGTTGTCAATTTTTCCCTCGTTTTTTGAGCACCTCGGAGGGAATTTCCACTCCCCCAGCCCAGCACGGAGCTCCGCGCTCGCATCCCGCCTCCCGGGAGCTGCATTCCCGTGCCCCGCGAGCGCCCCGATCCCACAAAAACCACCGGATCCCAACATCTGCCCAGCTGCAGGAGGCTCTCCCGAGCTCGGGAGCGCTGCCTGTCAATAACAGCATTCCCAGGGAGGAGTCCGAGGCAGGTTGGGATGAAATCATCTCTTTTAATTGTTATTTTCAAAGCCACTCGCTCCACGGTGATTCTTTTTTTTCCCTTTTAAATTCCATTGTTTATTCCTCCTCGCTCCATTATCTCGTAGCTGGGGGGAGATTGAGGGTTTTTCTCCCCGGCTGTTATGTTCCAGCGGCTGAGGTCATCCTAACTTATGAGAGTTGCTGAAATCATGTTTCTTTCCCCAGCTCCATTTCAACAGCCACCCCTGGCTTCTCCCGGTGTTTTATTCTCCTCCAGCGCACGTCTCTTTCCCCGGGGAATTGCCAGTGTGGCAATAAATCACTGCCAATTCTCCTCCCCGCTCCTCAGCACCTCTTCTTTAAACAAATCTAATTTTTCACACATTCATTTCTGCCCTGTTTTATGAGGAACGCTCTGGGTCTTAAAATATTTGGGTTTTTTTCCCAATCACGCCATTTTTCCCCCTCGGAATGAAGCATCCCAAGGACTCGGAGCTGACATTGCTTTCAGCCTGTTCTATCGCAGTGGTTTTCTTTGAGCTGCTTTTACAAAATATCCCCATTTTTTTGGTCCTGGCTGCACCAGCACAGCTCCTGTGCTCTCTATTCTTTCCCCGTGCGCCTTCAGAAATTCCAAGTCGCCTCCTGCTATTCCATTTGGAGCGGGAGTTTTGTCCTCCTCAGCTCCTCCAGTGCCGGCGCTGAAGTCCCACTGTCTGGAGCTTTTCTCGCTGCTCTGACTCAATTATGGGGCTTTTTAGGATTCCCCCGGGAGCTGTGGCTCTCCTGGATTTTAATATCCCACCCAGGACAGTGTTCCCATTAGTTTTATTACTTCTCCCACTCTGATTAATTTGCTGCAGGCAGAACGAGCGGCTCCAGGCGGCTCTGGCACATCCCTGCTCCGAGCTGTTTGTGCCAAGGTATCCAAAGCAGGCAATGATTGCACACCGGGGCTGTGCCTGGGTGCTGGAACGTCAGGGTTGGATTTCAGGGAATATTCCTTCACTGGAACAGTGGCTGAGCTTTGGAACGGGCAGTGGGGGAGTCCAAATCCCTGGAAATCTTGGCCAAAAAAGGAGTAGAGTTGGGATTAGTGCAAGGCTGGACGTGGTGCTCTCAGAGGGCTTTGCCGAATTTAATGATTCCATGATTGGGAAGAGCATTCCCAGCAGCTCAGGGAGGATCCTGTCCCTCTGCCCAGCCCTGGGACACCTCTGGGGTGATCCTGTCCCTCTGCCTGGCCCTGGGACACCTCTGGGGTGATCCTGTCCCTCTGCCCAGCCCTGGGGCACCTCTGGGTGCTGTGTCAGCTCTGGATCCCCAGCACAGCAGGGCCAGGGAGCTCTGGAGGGTGACAAAGGTGCCCAAGGACCTGGAGAGATCCCAGCCCAGGAGAGGCTGAGGGAGCTGGGGCTGCTCAGCCTCGAGAGGAGCCCCAGCCCAGAGGGGCCCTCAGCCCTGGGGGTCCCTGTGTGTCCCTGGGTGTCCCTGTCCGTCCCTGTCCCTCCCTGTTCATCCCTGTGTGTCCCTGTCTGTCCCTGTCCATCCCTGTCCATCCCTGTCCATCCCTGTCTGTCCCTGTCCATCCCTGGGTGCAGGGAGGGTCAGGNGGCACTGCCCAGCCCTGCACAGAGCCCGGAGGGGCTGTGGGGTCTCTCCCTGGGATATTCCAGAGCTGTCCATGCCCTGAGCTCCAGGATGGCCCTGCTGGGCAGGGAGTGGCACCCGAGGAGCTCTGTGGGCTGAGCTCCCCCAAGGCTCTCAGGGAATGAAGGAATTCCTGAGGCTTCCAGCTCAGCTCTTCCATCTCATTCCAGCCCTGCAGCTCCTCCAGCCCTGAAGGGCACCTTAAAACTCTCAGAACCACCCCAAATTATTGTTGTGGTGATGACATCCCAGGAAATGCCCCAGTGGGAAATCTGGGAGCAGTGGAGCAAAGCAGATCTGTACTGGCTGGAGGATCTCCCAAAAATCCGCAGCAGAAATTGGGGAAAATCCCGCTCGGAACAACCAGGTGCTGCCGTATCTGCCGGCAACATTCCCCCAAAAACGAAGGCCCGAGGTGAAGGGACGCCGAAGGAGAAATTCCAGAAAGGGCCCTTCCCGTTTCTGCGAGGGGGGAAAATTAAATATATGCAGGCAAAGATTAAATGCCAGCTTGAAGAGGCATTCAGACACACTTCAAGGAGCAGCTCCAATATAGAAAACAAGAAAAGAACATTTCTGAGAACTTCAATTAAGTACAAGGTAGCTTGGAATCGTTCCCATCCGTTCCTTAAATTTTCCAGACTATCTTCTCGCCTTTAATTTACGCACGGCTCTCAGAAAGGCTTTGCTACATCAAAGATACTTTTTGTCTCCTTTGTTCAAATGGATAAATTTGCCTACAAAAATTAGAAATATCATCAACAGTGGGAAAATAATTTATTTGTAAAAGGAACTAACTTTTGTTTGAACTAGAGCTGGGAATTGAGATAATGTCTATGAATATGTGGAATGAATAGATGGAAGTATCTGAATTTATGGAAATACATGAATTCTCCTTTGCTGATAGAAAATTACAGTCAGGGCCCATCGCAAGGCAAATTAATATTCAACATAATCTCGTTCTCACACAGGAGCCCAGAGAGACAATTGATCTTGTTTGCACTGAAATCAATGGAAAAACTCCCGGAGTTTGGCTTCCGAGGAGGAGCGGAGCCAGCAGGACACCTGAGCCGCCGCACATCCCGCCCTTCCCGGCATCCCAAACGCTCGGGAGCCTCTCGGGGAGGGTTTGAACCGAGGATCCCACGCCAGGGCTGGGTTTTTCTGCTCTGAGCCGCTCTCTCAGAGCTCCGTGGAATGTTAAAAAATTACGTGCTCACCTTTGGAGCTGCGTTTTCCAGGCCTTCCATCCCCTCGCAGGGAGATGTTTTCCTTCATCGTGGCTGCCGGGAGAGGCTCAGCCCCGGCAGGAGCTGTTTTATATTATACACCAGCCTTTATTCTTCATTTCTCTTTCAAATGCATTGATTTTTTCGTCTGTTTGATTCCA
Source organism: Pomatostomus ruficeps (assembly GCA_013400735.1). Taxonomy (NCBI): domain Eukaryota; kingdom Metazoa; phylum Chordata; class Aves; order Passeriformes; family Timaliidae; genus Pomatostomus; species Pomatostomus ruficeps. The sequence goes on along the minus strand of VYZT01027958.1, from coordinate 49,266 downwards.
AGGAGGAGCTGTGGCACCTCTTTCACATTCCGAGCTGGAATAACTCGGAGCTGGGCTGGTCCTGCCCCGTGGGGACAGCACCCCGTGGGGACAGCGGGAATGTGACATTCACAGCCTGCTGGGACAGCTGGGACACAAACCCAGGGCTCAGAATCCTTGGACACACACTGGGAATGATCATTCCCCCACCAGGGCTGCTCCTGCTGATTTATTAACGATTAAAATCCAACCGGTGCCGGAGCTGGCTCCACATGCCGCAGCCACGCCAGAGGCAGGCAGCTCCTTCTCCCTGGAATGGGAACAATCGCCACAGATCCCCAACTGGGTAACCCAGAGGAAAAACCTGGGAAAAATCCCATTTTGGCCTGGCGGAGAGCCCCACTCAGAGGCACAGAACAGAGCAGGGCTGGTCTGGGTTGGGCGCTGCTGGGGACAAATCCATTTAGGAACTGCTGGCAGTGACCCAGAATTCCCAAGCAGACGGTGACAGGCACTGCCAGCTCCCAGCAGGCTCTGATCCTGCCTTTCCCTGCTCTGATCCTGCCTTTCCCTGCCTCTGATCCTGCCTTTCCCTGCCTCTCATCCCTGCAGATTTGTGAGGGAAGAACCTGCTGCTGGCAGAGCTTTCTTCCCGCGGCCGAGGGGCTCAGTGGGGACAGGTATCTCCGTAAGGATCCAACAAAGTAGAGCAGGAAAAATCAGTGTTGGATAGGCCAGACTTGGGGAAAATCCGGCTGGGATAAGGCACGGAAAGAACAGCAGTTCCTTGAGGGGGTTTGGGTTGGATTTTGGGAAGAAATTCCTGGCTGGGAGGGTGGAGAGGCCCTGGCATCCTGGGAATATTCCTTTTGGCCCCAAAGCAGCCACGGGAATCCTTGGAGAGCTGTCCTGGGATGTGCAGAGTGGAACGCTCCTCAATGATCTGGAAAAGTGGGGAATAATGGAGTGACAGTGTTTGCCTGTGTGATAAAATTATTCAGGACCATGAAATCCAACAGTGGCGGCGAAAAGCTCTGGAGGACGCGCCGAGAGTGAGCTCCTGACAATAAACCAGGAGGAGAAATTCAGTGTAAATACGTGGAGGGGAATGGGGGGAAAATCCAGAGTGGGAGCCGAATTTAATCAATGATTAACTCTGAGTGAGCTGTCCCTGCTCATCCCAGAGTTCCCAGAGCCCTGGGAAGGTTCCCTGGGAATGTTGCTCCAGTCAGAAATCCAGGAGGATTTTTGGGACCGCTTGGGACAGAGGGAACAGGGCAGGAATTGTCCCCAGAGGCAGCAGGGACAGCCCTGGGCCATCAGTGTTTTGAGTCCCATAAAGGACACAGCAGGAAAAGAGAAAAACGGGAACAGGATGAGGCAGGGACGTTAAAAAATGGAACAGACCGAGGTTACCCAGCTTGGATGGGCCGTGGGAGTCTGTCCTGCTGTTTTGGGGGAAGAAAATGGGAATTGGTGACTCCCCGATTCTGGCATTGCAGTGAGGGATCAAAGCACTGGGAAGCAGATTGGGAATGGTGAAGGAGAAACTTTTAACACCTTCCAGGCCCTAAAGGCACTCCAGGAGAGCTGCAGAGGGACTGGGGACAAGGGATGGAGGGACAGGACACAGGGAATGGGTTAAAATGAAAAGAGGGGAAATTCAGATGGGATATTGGGATGGAATTCCTCCCTGGGAGGGTGAGGAGGGGCTGGGATGGAATTCCCAGAGCAGCTGTGGCTGCCCCTGGATCCCTGGCAGTGCCCAAGGCCAGGCTGGACGGGGCTGGGAGCACCTGGGACAGTGGGAGGTGTCCCTGGGACAGTGGGATGTGTCCCTGCTGTGGCAGGGGTGGGATGGGATGAGTTTTGTCCTTTCCATCCCAAACCATTCCCTGATTCCGGGATGATCCTGCTGCTCCATGAGGCAGCTGAGGAGCCCAGCCCAGGAAAGCTCGGCTGTTCCCTGCATGGGAGGCAAAGAAGACAAAATTAATATTATTTCTTTTAACCTAAAGACCAGAATGACTCCAACACAGACCAGAACCTGGAGGAGTCGATGAGAGGATGAACCGCAGAGCACTGAGAGGACGCACAGTGAGCGGCCCCTTCGCTGCCCCACCTCGGGAGGGTCAATCCTGCTGAATTCCAGAGGGTCCATTTCTCTCTGGAATGCCAAGGTTCCGCTCATTCCCCCTCTGCGCTCTCCACGCGCCCCTAAATTCCTCCCTTTATTTTTAGTTTTATTTTTATTTTTGTTTTCCAGGCAGCCACAATCAGGGATGATCCATCAGCGGGAAACACCTGCAGCTCACACCGTGTGGGGAAGGGAGAAGGTTCGGGGTGAAGGCAGCGCTCACCCGCGAGGCTCCGCATCCCGAGGATGCTTTTAGATGGATTAAAGAGCGGGATCCATCCTCCATCCGGGCCCGGATCCGCGCTGACACCGGGAAGGCGTTCAGGCGGCCGCGCTTTGTTTACTAAAAGCTCGGAGGAAGGGGAGATGTCACAAACGCTCAGGCGGAGCTGCGAGAGCCCCGCTCGGACGCCTCCAGCGCGGCTCTTTGTACGAGCAAAAGCCTCCCCGGGGCCGCCGAGCGCGCACGAATCGTCTGCCCGATCGTTTACGGCCCTGAATAATTCATGGCCGGGCAAATGTGTGCGCAGGCGGTTCCTGGGAAGGGCTGCGAGCTGTTCGGGGCAGGGATGCGCTGCTGCCGGGAGCCCGGCCGGGATTTCCTGGGATCCTGGGAGCTCCGGCGCTCCAAACATCGCTGCTCGTCCCCCGTCCCGGGCTCTTTGTCCCTTCTCTGTCCCAACAGCTGCAAACCCCAGGTGTGAACTCCCATACACACCTGAAGGACTTCATGGGACCTTTTCCTTTTCCTTTTCCTTTTCCTTTTCCTTTTCCTTTTCCTTTTCCTTTTCCTTTTCCTTTTCCTTTTCCTTTTCCTTTTCCTTTTCCTTTTCCCCATTTTCTTCCCTTTCCTTCCCTTTTCCCTTCACTTCCCTTCCCTTTTCCCATTCCTTCCCTTTTCCCCTTTCCCCCCCTTTTCCCCTTTTCCCCCTTCCTTTCCTTTCCTTTCCTTCCCTTCCCTTCCCTTCCCTTCCCTTCCCTTCCCTTCCCTTCCCTTCCCTTCCCTTCCCTTCCCTTCCCTTCCCTTCCCTTCCCTTCCCTTCCCTTCCCTTCCCTTCCCTTCCCTTCCCTTCCCTTCCCTTCCCTTCCCTTCCCTTCCCTTCCCTTCCCTTCCCTTCCCTTCCCTTCCCTTCCCTTCCCTTCCCTTCCCTTCCCTTCCCTTCCCTTCCCTTCCCTTCCCTTCCCTTCCCTTCCCTTCCCTTCCCTTTTTTTCTCCAGTGAGAAGGGGGAAGGAGACACTGGGAAGGTTTTTGTCACTGGGCTCTCTCATCTCTTCAGTTCTCCTCAGCCTTTCATGAGATGCAAAAGCTGGAGAGCAGCAACAGGTTTCCTATAAATATCTATGAATACCTGGGAACGGGTGGCAGCTTTCCCATAAATATCCATATCCCGGGAATCCGTCCCCTGAAATATTGGCTGCGCTTCCTCAGCGCTGCGGGCTCAGCCATCCATCCTGGATCCCAGCACCTCCTTCCAGGGCCGTCCCTCAATCCTCCGGGAAAGCTTTGCCAGGAGCAGCGCCTTGATCCTGCCCGGATCCCCGGGAAAGGACCATTCCTGGGTATCCACGCTGCCTTTCTGCCCAGGAAACTCATGGAGCCACCCGGGAATTCTCAAGAGGAAAACCTGAGGATCTCAGGAGGGAATTCCTGCCCTTTCCCTGCCCTGTGGGGATGATCCTCGCCAGTCCCATCCCCGCCGCTCCCCTCGCTAATTACCCCGAGCGCTGATGAAATACAATTACATTTTTCTCATCATTAAGCACAATATCGAGTCATAACTCACACAAATCAATTTTTTTTTATGCCTTTTTTCCCCGTTTGCTTTGGAATCTCTCCCCTCTCCGGGTTTAGTGCCGTCCCGGCAGCCGCCAGGACCCTGCAATTTTAATGATCTAATCCGACAGCGAGCAGGCTTTAATTTAAACTTTTATTAACGACCACTTTCCGCCCTCAAAGACTATATTAAAATTGCTTAATGGAATTGCAGATTACAAACGCCCCGCTGCAAGGCCCGCTCGCGCCCCTTTGGAATTCACAGCAATCCCATTAACTCCTCTTTATGTTTCGGAGAGGTCATTCCGCTGCGGCTTTTTGTGTACTTCCCCTCGGAGATAGCGCTGCCCCCGGCCGCAGAACGTGAAAAAAGAGAATTTCACCAAAGATCGCCTCTCTCGCGTTCATTATCCAACAGCCGGCAGCTTAAAATTTACATTTTTTAATTTATTGTGTGGGTTTTTTTGTTTTTTTGGGTTTTTTTTTCTAGGAGTCTGCTGGTGGGGATGGAATTAATTCCGCGGGTGACAGGAATGACGGGATCCACCCCGGGAGGAGGATGCAGGGATTCACTGACAGGTGTAAAAATTGCAGGATCGGGGACAACCTTGGGAAGTGTGAAGCCCTGGGCACGAAACGCCTCCGTTTTTCACAGCCCCCGGTAGGCCTGGCTCTGCTGGGCCGGGCTTTGCTGGACGCGGAGGCTCCCCTGGGAACCAGCCCCGCTCAGTGCGCCGGGAACGGGACCCCACCCCATTCTTTATTTTATTTAAGGACTCAGCAAAGGCCTCAGCAGCCCCCAAAGCGCCCAGAAGCCGGGGATTGTTTGCCTCGGGAAATGCCCGATTAATCATTCCTGGTGTGGGTTTAATTCCTCCCCATTCTCCCCCCTTTATTTGCCGTTTTTATTGTTCCTTTCTGCCGCTTCCACGGGAAAAGGCAGAAACGACCCCAGGTTCTCAAGGAACCCAACAATTCATCGCTCGCGGCCTCACAATGGGAACCCGCGGGAGCAGCTGCCTCCGGCGTGAATGTCCCGAGCCCCAAAGAGGGACAGAAAAACCTCTCATTCCCAGGAAAACAGGGAGCTGAAGGACACAGACGGGGGAATTTTCCGTTTGGGATGTTCCCACTGGAGCTGCTCCTCTGGGCGCCTTTTCCAGCTGGGGATGAAGCACCGAGTGCAGGGGGTGACCCAACAGGACAGAAAAACCCAGCTGGGAGTGTCTGTTTTTCCCTAAAAATAACGTGGAGGGTTGAGCGGGGCACAGCAGAGACCTCTAAAAAGTCACTAAAAATTTAGGGAAAATTCACTCCCAAATCAGGGAAAATTGACCCAGAGAAAATTCACTCAGGGAAAATTCACTCTCAAGTCAGGGAAAAGTCACTCAGGGAAAATTGACCCAGGGAAAATTCACTCAGGGAAAATTCACCCAGGGAAAATTCTGTGTATCAGAATGTATGTATCAGGATCAGATCCTNAATTCACTCTCAAGTCAGGGAAAATTCACTCAGAGAAAATTCTGTGTAGACAGTGCCAGGATCAGATCCCTGAGGACCAGGATTTCCCACCCAGCAGGTAAATCCATCACTGGGCTGGGGGAACACCCGGGAGCCCCACAAGCAGATTTATGGGATTTATTGTGCCAAATAAATCAATGCTTGGGTGGCTTTTCTCTGTCCCCACCACCAAGGAGCGGCACAGACCCCGTGCCCTGCTCATTTCTCGTTTTCCTGCTGAAATCCTCCCAGATTTCAGCCCCTGTGCAGTGGGAGGCCCCCCAGCCCGCCCGTGGCAGGGATGACATTCCCATTTTTAAGGGAACACCCTCGGGAATGCTGACACTGCTCAGGGGTGGGATTCCCCCATCCCTGGGTCCTGCCCAAAGCAGCACCGACCTTCCTCTGCCCTGGGAATGTGCAGCCGGGGAAGTGGGGAATCGTGGAGAAAAATCACCTGGGCCTCCCCGTATCCTACCAGGAAAGGCTGGGAGAGCTGGGATTGTTCAGTCTGGAGAGGAGAAGCTTTGGAATGTTCTGATTGTGGCCTTCCAGGACCTGAAGGAGCTGCAGGAAAGATGGAGAGAGAGGATTTACCAGGGATGGAGGGCCAGGACACAGGGAATGGGTTCAAACTGAGAGAGGGGAAATTCAGATGGGATATTGGGCAGGAATTCCTGGCTGGGAGGGTGGGGAGGGGCTGGGCTGGAATTCCCAGAGAAGCTGTGGCTGCCCCTGGTTCCCTGGGAGTGCCCAAGACCAGGCTGGACGGGGTTGGAGCAGCCTGGGACAGTGGGAAGTGTCCCTGGGACAGCGGGAGGTGTCCCTGCCATGGCTGGGGTGGCACTGGATGGGATTTAAGGTCCCTTCCAGCCCAAACCATTCGTGGGATGATCCTGATGAGCTGAAATTGGTGACCTTGGGATGCTCCGTGCTGGGATGCACCAGGCATTCCCAGCTCTCCATGTCCCAATATTCCTGCGGATTTTCCAGCTCCTGCCCTTGCAGCCCCATCCATGAGCTCAATCCCTGCTGGATCCATCCCATTCCTGTCCCGTGCCTGTGCCCTGGCAAGGCTGGCAGGACACCAGGGCACCTCCGCTGCCTCAGCATTCCCAGCCCGGATTTAACTTCTCCATCACATTGGAACATTTGTTCTGTTTGCTGCCTCCTCCTCCCGCCGAGCAGGGCCTGGAAATGGGAGCGGGATCGGGGCGTGAACGGCGGGCACGGGGCTCGGAATTCCTCCTTTGCGGATATTTGTGCGTTCAAGTTACAGATCTGCTCCTTCCCCCTGTTTGCCAGAGCGCTGCTCAAATATTTGCGGAGCCCGAACGCGGCCTAATTGAAATTCGCTCGAACTCAAATTAATATTCATGATTTTTTTATTTTTTTCCTCCCCTCTCTCCTACTTTCCACTCTTCACTCTGAAGGGAAGCAGCTCCCTGCTGCGGAGGGGACAGCTGGAAGCTGCGAGGCTCCCGGGAGGGCGAAAACTTTGGCAATCGGCTCGGAGCGTGGCGAGGCAGCCGCGCGCCGGGTGTCGGGATTGACAGGGAGGTGTCGAGCGCTGGAATTTTGCAGCCTCTCCCTCCGCCTCGCCGCTCGCTCCACCTGCTCCGTGTCCTTGGAGCCAGCTCCGTCCTGCCCTTCTCCATCAGCATCCCGCAAAATCCCCCCGCTCAGAGCAGGGAAGGGCAGGGATTTGTGTCTCTCTGGATTCGGGGATGGCTGAGCCCTCAAATTTCAATTTTGTGATTCCTACCAAAGGTAGAAATGAAACCCCACATCCCTAAAAAACATCGTTTTCCCACTTTTCCCCGTCTAGCCAGCCTGCTGCTCCCCGTCTGCCGCCAAGGAAGCCTGGCAGGGGGAGATCAGAGCTGAAACCTCCCCCTCCCCGGTCACCCAGGAAACACAAGACATTTTTCTTCTTCCCGGGAAAACATGGAAATTAAATTGGAAGCACGACACGGCTGCGGCTCTGCCCAGATGAACTCACAGGCTGTCAGCTCGCAGCTGTTCCTGTCATGATGAACAGCTTCTCCCAGGCTTCTCCCAGCATCCCAGATATTCTGGAAGTGCTTTCCATCCCGGATTTATGGGTCCCAGTGAGGCATTAGGGTAGAAATATGATAAACTCTGTTTTTAACAGGGAAAATCTGGGAATGGGGAAAACCACCCAGGGGCGCTGCGATGTCTGGCAGATCCCAGGAAGGAATTCTCAGCTGGGAGGGAATTCAGGCACTGTGGATGCCCCTGGAAGTGCCCAAGGTCAGGCTGGACAGAGCTTGGAGCAGCCTGGGATCATGGGAAGCGTCTCTGCCATGGCAGGGGTGGAACAAAATCTCTCCGATCCCTCCCACCCCAAACCGTTCTGGGATTCCCTGATTTTGGAGCCATCCCGGATGGTTTTTCCCAAAACGGGCTTTCCCTGCCACTGGCCCTGTGCAGAGCCACAAACACACCTCGTTTTCCCTTTGATTTTTAATTTTTTTGGCTACAAATCCCAACGGGGAGGGAGGCGGGAGCAGCAGGGAGCCCGTGGGATCAGCAGCGCATCCAAGGTCTTTGCAGGACAGCGACTTCCCGGCTCCCGAGCTCCCTTCCCTGCCTCGGCCCAACCGGGAGCCAAATTTATCTCTGCTCTAAATACCAGCGGAGCTGAGCAGGGATTTTTAAAAGTCACCGAGGTGTCGCAGCCCTCCCGTGGCATTTCCAGCCCGCAAATCACCGCGAGGGTGTCCGCACGAGGGTGTTTGCGTTTCCAAACCGTGCGGTGCCCTCGGGCCGGAAAACTCCGCGGGAAAGGGAGTGCAAAGGACAGCGAGGGATGGCCAGGGTTTGGAAAATATCCTTTCTTTCACAGCTGGGATTTGATATCGAAGTTCCTCGTGGAAATCGTTGTCTAAAGCAGAGCTGGGCTGCAGCTGAGGGGTCCCTCTAAGGCAGGAAACTCTGCTGGCAACAGAAGCTGTGCAGGACCTCTAAAATAAAGGGTTTTATCACCAAAAAAAACTTCCTCAAAGCTCTGAACCCCAGACGCAGCGGCGGCAGCGCTGTGGGGACGAGCCCCAGCTGGAAAGAGGTGTCCAGGGTAGAGAAATCACCGGGAACTGGGATTTCTCCCCAGCTGGGAGTGTCCGGCTTCCCCTGCGGAGATCTCTGTGGGAGGATCCTGGGGCTGTGGGGTGATCCAGGCTGGGAGGGAACTCCCCATCCTGACCCCATCCTGATTTTCTTGGGATCAGGGTGGAAAAAGTTATCGCTGAGGGCACAACCAGGCGGCTTTTAGGGAGCAAACGTGCAGGGAACGGAATAATTTTGTGTCCAAGGCCAGTTGGAGCAGCCTGGGATTGTGGGAGGTGCCCTTGCCCATGGCAGGGGTGGGATTGGATGAGATTTAAGGTCCTTTCCACCCAAACCGTTCTGGGATTCTGGGATTCTGTGGAATGGGGTAAAAGGAGCAGCCCAAGGCGGGATGGATGCCCCACATTCCCTGAGCACCCCGAGGAGGGATCCCAGCCAGCAGGAGCTTTACCCTCCTACACCACTGACCACAATTCCTGTCCCTGGTGCCTCCCAGGGCTCTCCGGGCAGCAATTCCTGGATTTCCAGTGTCCCTTTACATGGCATTGCTGCTGCCCTGCCGCCCCCTGATCCCACAGAAGCTCTTCCAGCGGGATGAGTGCCGCTGCAGCTCAGCCTCTGTGTTAGGAGGTTTCTCCAGCCCCCGGAACGTCCCGTGCAGGCCCAGGCACTCAATATTCTCTAAATTCCCTATTTGCAGCGGCACCTCTCCCTCTGATCCCTTAATCCTCAACAGCAGCTCACCTTTATTACCAGCCAGGAGCCGACTTTTCCCGACATCCCCCGAGGTGAGAACTCCCGAAATGAAATCATTTCACCTCTCAGCCGTGTCCTCGTCGTCCTTCATTGTTCCCTTTGACTCGTGGCCGGTTCCTCCGCAGCCTTTCCTGTTCCTGCCACCCTTGAATTATCCATTGTTTGTTTCCAGTCCTTGCTGCTTTCCTGTTTTCCCCCTTTCACGCTGCATTTTCTGTTCCCTGGCCTCGTGAGGGTTGGATTTGCAGTTTCTGAAGGCCCCGAACGCCTCCCTGACCTCTGCTCCTCATCTGCCTCCATCCCCGCCCTCCTCGGCTCCTTCCCGCGCCAGGTCGAGCCCCCTCGGAGCTGAGATCCCTGCTGGAACCTCGTTAATTGCAATTAAAGCCGAGCTGGGCGCTGAGCACCTCGCGGGAGCTGTTGGCCCCGTCACCCTCAGAGCACATCCGCGCCAAATCCGGGGATTTCCATCCCGCGGGACTCTCGCTCCCGTTGGATCTCCCCGCGCCAAGGTTGGAGTCTCCATGGCAGGGCCGGAGCCTTCTCTTTCCCAAGGATAATTAATGTAATTACGTTATTAACGAGTGAATCTGATCCCTCCCACGACCGAGCGCCGGGAGTGGGGAATGAGCCAGAGCCGCGGAATGAGCGAATCTCCGAAATGTCCATTCCCAGCATTATTGGGACTTAAAAAATTACGTCTTATTCATCTATTGATGACAGTGGCCTCTTGGGTGTAAATTGAAGCAATTACGAAGGATCATGCAAATTAATCAATTATTTTCAGATTATTACACTCGAGCAGAAGTCTTGCTCTTCAATTTAGTTAAACTTTGCCTCTGAGTCAATTTTCCAGCCTCCAAATTAAGCTATTTATTAGCTCAGAAGATCCGGGCTAAAGGGGAGAGAAAAGTTCCTCTCTTCTGGAACGCACAAGGGGTCATCTTGAAAAGGGTTTCCCACAGAAACCGGGATATTTTAAAGGTTCAGAAGGGCCAGGCCTGATCCTGGTGGGATGTTTGGGATCGGGGAAGATGCAGAATTCCAGCTCCGTGCACAAATTCTGGAAGTTTCAGAGGTTTAATGGGGGATCCCAAAGCTCCCGGGACTGAGGGATGGAGTGGCCACCACCCTCTGAGGGGACAAATTCCCGCTGCTCCTTTGGGAATCTGGGGTGTCCCATGGAGGGGGTGACACCAGGAACCCCCAGGATGGGGACGAGACCCCTCAGAGCCCCACGGACGCTCCCGCCCGGCTCCCGGCGTCCCCTGTGTGGCTTTGATTGTCCGTCCCTAATGGATTGTCACGGCTCCCGATTAATGCAAATTCCAGGGAGAGCAAAGAGGGAATCAAAGGAGAATTCGGAGCAGAGCTGGGGCTTTTCTCTGGGATCTCACCCTGCAGATCCTGGGCAGGCCGGGCTCCATCCCAGCACTGCCAGCTGGGGAAAATCCCTGGAAAACTCATGCCGGGACCGTGCCCTGCCCACACCCCGGCTGAGGGGCTGCGGGGTGGCTGAAATCTTTGGAGTTTGGATTTGAGTGATTCTAAACCAGCTTTGGGTTTATAGCTAATAGGACATTAGTATGCTAATTAAATTATCCACGGAGTGGTATAAAGAGGCCTTCCTGAAGTTTAATGGCTGTGTAAAAGGTAACTCAGCTCGCGATGTAATTAATTCACGGAACAATAAATGGAAAATTAGATCCTTATTAATATCGGAGAGGCTTTTCCCTGCATCAGGAAGGGAGGGGGGGATCGGTCATCGCTGCTTCCGATGGGGCAGGAAGGAAATTGAGGGGCAAAGCACCTCCTGCCTGGGGAGCACCCCTGCATCCACAGCTTTGCGCCCTGCGGGAAGCTCCCAAATCCCACGGGATTCCTCCTGTGTGGAAAGTCAAGGAAGGTTTCCCCACCGTGAGCATTCCCGCACTCAGGTGAGGGATTTTTTAAGAGCAGCAGGACAGGAGCTGCTCCTCAGGAAAACCAAAATTTCCCTGGAATCAAGCGACCAGGAAAAAGCAGCTTATCCCAAGGTTTGTGAAATCTCCCAAGCACAGAGAGGGGTGCAAAGCTGTGGGGTTTTGCTGGAATGAGGGAGGTGTGACCCCAGAGCTCCAGGAGAACTCCAGTGTCCATCAGCTGTCCCAGCACAGCTCGGCCATCAGCTCCGGAGCATCTCGGAAGGGTCTGGCACGGGGAGAAATCCCTGCCCGAAGGAATTCTGATCTCAGGAGCTGCATTTCTGCTGCACATCAGGAGGGAGGCTCCAGGTTTTGAGCAGGGTCACCCAGAATTTGCAGGGTCTGGCACAACCCAAAACCTTCCCTGTGCCTTCTCCCCTCCCTGTGCTTCTGGGTCTGAAATCCCTGCCGGCTCCCAGGGCTGGGAAAGAAGGGAGCAGAGAGCCCCACGAGGTCCCCAGCTGTCACCAAACTGGGCACATTCGCCGTGGAGGAGGTGACAGCCGGGTTTTTTCAGCCCCAGAGCTCAGCTGGATCCGGAGCTCTCTCAGACAGTGCGAAAATCAGCTGCAGGGCAGGGAGTGTGACAAGGAGCAGCTCCGAGCCCCGCGGTGCCATCAGCAGCCTGGCACCATCCCAGGCCTCATCCAGGGAGAGCGGGAGCAGGTGGGCTTGGATAAATGTTTACAGAGCACGGCAGGCTCCCCGTGGGAGGATCCCTGCCCGGGGATCAGCGCCCGGATTGCTCCAGCAGGAACCCGAGGATGTTGGGGTGGGAGAAATCCCTGCCCCAGCAGCGGCAGCAGCGTTTCTGAGCTGCCAGGGGACGTTATTTTGTCTCTTCCCTGGTTTTAATTTGACTGTCCCTCCTAATAAATTATCCCATTAGCACAGAACCGTATTTTCTGCTCGGGGAGCCTTTTTCCCTCTGCTCTCCACGGAAAAGCCCATTCAGGCAGATTTCACACCCAACCCCTTCCAAATCCCTGGCAGATCATCCCCCATCTCAGAGGACGAGCAGCTTTCATTTCCTTCCCACTGCTGCTGGCTGGAAACCCTTCCCAGCCCTGAGAATTCCCGAGAGCTGCGGGAATTGTTCATCCCCACGGGAAGCTGAGCCCGAGGGTGGCACTGGGGGTGACAGTCCCTGCCCGGCTGCGGGAGGGGCAGCAGTGCTTTCCTTTCCTTTCCTTTCCTCTCCTTTCCTTTCCTTTCCTTTCCTCTCCTTTCCTTTCCTTTCCTTTCCTCTCCTTTCCTTTCCTTTCCTTTCCTCTCCTTTCCTTTCCTTTCCTTTCCTCTCCTTTCCTTTCCTTTCCTTTCCTCTCCTTTCCTTTCCTTTCCTTTCCTCTCCTTTCCTTTCCTTTCCTTTCCTCTCCTTTCCTTTCCTTTCCTTTCCTCTCCTTTCCTTTCCTTTCCTTTCCTCTCCTTTCCTTTCCTTTCCTTTCCTCTCCTTTCCTTTCCTTTCCTTTCCTCTCCTTTCCTTTCCTTTCCTTTCCTCTCCTTTCCTTTCCTTTCCTTTCCTCTCCTTTCCTTTCCTTTCCTTTCCTCTCCTTTCCTTTCCTTTCCTTTCCTCTCCTTTCCTTTCCTTTCCTTTCCTCTCCTTTCCTTTCCTTTCCTTTCCTCTCCTTTCCTTTCCTTTCCTTTCCTCTCCTTTCCTTTCCTTTCCTTTCCTCTCCTCTCCTCTCCTTTTTCCATGCTTTCAAAAGTGGCTCTCGTGGCATTTCCTGGCTGAGGAAAGGGATGGGGCTGGAGCTGCTGTGCCCCCATCGGTCCCCACTTTTCGGGATGCAGGAGGAGCAGCACAAACACCTGCAGGAGCTCTGCTTCCAGGGGGAAGCTCCTGCTCCTCCCCTGGGCTGGCAGAGGGCAGGAAAATACAGGAAAATCCCTGCTTTCCTCTCCTGTCCCAAGCCACCCTCCCCATCCATCCACTGGAACAGGGAATGGCTCCTCAGTGCTGCCCTTCCCAGATCTGTTCCTTTAATTTTGGGGTTCTTTTTGCTGCCCTCAGGCTCTGGCACTGGAATCTGCCCAAAACACCTTCCGGGGGCTCTTCCCCACCTGCCAGAGCTCAGCCTCTCCAGGGAAGCTTTTGTACAGGGCCGCGTCAAGTGCTGGAATCCAGGGAGATGAAATCTCCAGCGTTTCCCTTCTATTTCCCAAAAATAAATAAATAAAGGGAGCTGTTATCTCCTGCCAGAGAGGAGAGAGAGGCTTTATCTGCCTTGATCTGCTGCTGCTGAAGTCCCATTACATTTTATTCCATTCCATCGCTGTGTTCAGGCCCTTCCCTTCCCTCTCTGCTCCTGCTTCCTCTGGCCTAAACCCTCCACGTTATTTTAAGCCTGGCCTAAGACTTTGGTGTTCTATTTTTCCTCTTCCCTGACAGCAGGGCATTTGTTCTTCGCTCAGACACTCCTAATTAGGTGACATCAGATTTATTAAATACATTTCTTTGCTCATCCTCTGCCCCCAGAATTCCCCCTGCCTGCACTTCTGTGTCCTTGCCCTGAGTGCAGAGGGAAAGCTCAGGAATCCTCAGCACTTCCAGCCCTCGGGAATAACTTTAAAAACTATTCCCAGGGTCTCTCTATCCGCTGCTTGTTGTGACTTCCCAGCCTGTGGCATCACTGGCAGGCCCAGGGACATGCTGACGGCATTGTCCCCGTGTTTCGGTCCTGTCACCGTGTTCCCGACCAGCCACAGGGAGCCGGGCTCCGGTTTGGAATTTGCTCCTGCAGGGAAATTAATTTCTCCTGCAGGCGCTGATGCCCGGGTAATTTGCAGCCAGCGGGAGGCTCCAGGCAGTGCCAGGGAGCAGAGGGTCACCCCAGGCCACGGCTGACGCTTTCAGGGACAGAGCCGGGGGCTCGGAAAGGCTCCTGGTGCCACCAATCCTTCGGGACATGACCCCTGGTGGGGTGGGGAGAGCTGCGAGCAGGAGCCTCCTCCCCACGAAGGGGTTTTGATCCAAGTGTTTGACCCCTCCCAGATTATCCCTGTGTGCTCCTTTCCCTGGGATCAGCTGGATCTGAGGGGTTTGTGGAGCTCCTGGCTCTGGGACACCACCACAGCTCCCTGCACACAATTCCACACGTCCCCCCTGCCCCTTTGGAGGGATTTCCAACCTGGAAACTGCATTTTACTGGAATCTCCAGGGGAAGGCTTCCCTTTGGAAGCAGAGAGATCCCAGCATGGCAGGAAAATGGAACAAAAAGGATTTTCTGCTCTGCCCTGCCCCGGCTGCCGTGTCCTCCAAGATGGATCCTCCTGGCCTGCTCTGCTCCCACCCAAAACCAGGGAATTGGGCTCCAATCCCAAACTGAGGGAGCTGAGCTGCCGGTGTCCTGCTCCTCCCGGGGTTTTGGGTACCCCCATCCCAGAGGGAACCAGCAGCTCCTGGAGCACAGCATGCACCGGGAGCTGTGCGAGCAAGAGCTGCTGAATTCCATCCTCCAGGTTTTCCTGAGACATCCCAAAGGAATGGGAGCACCAGGCTGGACATGCCCGATAACTTCCCAAAAAACCAGGGAAAAATGGAACTGGGAAATCAGCGGTGAAGGGACACGGGCAGCAGGCAGGGGAGCAGCTGGGAAGCAGCAGGGATGGAATGTCTGGGTGATGGGATGGGTCTGACTCCCGAGGCCACAGGGAGCCGGGCTCCAGGGAACAAACCCTCCAGGAGAAGGGTCCAGGCACTGTCCAGGACGGAAACAACCTTTCCTGGAGAGGTGGCCCCATGGAATATCGACTCCCCATCCCTGGGAGTGCTTGAGGCCGGGTTGGATGAGGCTTGGGAGCAGCCTGGGATCATGGGAGGTGTCCCTGCCCACAGCACGGGGTTGGAATGGGATGGGATTCAAGGTTCTTTCCCACCCAAACCATTCCGGGATTTTAAGCCCCCCTTGTGTGAAGGGTCACTGTCTCCTCCTGGCCTCTTCCAAAGAGCTTTTCCTCACTCAGGCACCCACCCTGGCCCCGATCCCAGCTCCTTCTCTATCCTGGCTCCTTCCCAATCCCAGCTCTTTGCCCATCCCAACTCCTTTCCAATCCCAGCTCCTTCCCGATCCCAGCTCCTT